>JAGGCA010003794.1:8461-36328 GCA_022876805.1 Osperalycus tenerphagus | reverse complement strand
ACGGAATTCTCTCTGAAGCGCTACTATTCAGTATCTAATGTGCTTAGATCCTTGGCTCAAGTACATTAATGAGCATCAAAATTGACGAATGTCAATTATTTCGTTCACTTAGAATAGAACGTTGAAATAGCAGATGACTCGGGAAGACTCAGGAAGACTCAGACTCGACTCTGGTACTGAGTCTGAGTCTCAGATTCAAAACTCAGACTCGGCATTTTGCCGAAGACTCAGACTCAGACTCAGACTCGGGCCCGAGTCGAGTCGAGTAGACTCGAGTCGTGCCCACCACTAATCAGGACACTGAAACATCGTCGCGCATTCCACCAATTGTGAGACTTGGAAGCGATCGATGATCAAAAATTAATTCCGGTCAGTGTCTTTTTGGCAACGATCCGATCATCTAACCGAGCTCACGATAATCTGCCTCTGCGTCTGTCAGAACCATTTATCACGTTTGATCAAATCGTTTCGTTTCGTTCACTTTCTGGATGCTCTTGATCAGTTTCACGACTATCATCGCAACGACTATTTCGAACTTGAGCCTCGAGGTTTTTTCTTTTTACCGCGACAGGACAGACGCAGATCATGGAGACCACGAAGAAGCAAGCAGTCGATGTGTTGTCGATAAAATTGTTGATGTCAAACCATTTGAAGCGCAACAACAACATTGGGCGGGCGATAAAAGCGCGACCGCTGGCTGGTCATAAAGGTAGGCAGCGTTTAACTTGCGCCGTAATAAACCTTCCAACATTTGCAAAAGCTTTCAAAACTCAAACGAGCGAAGCAGAAGAGTAGAAAAGTGAGGCAAGCATTTCACGATCTCGTAGTCGTGGCCTGGTCAGGTACTCGAGTAGGTTCCTCTTTTCTTGGTTCCTATCCAACATGTTCTTCGCCGATGTCGCGTTTGACACTTCTGGAGCGCAAAGCGTTTTACAGCGAACGCGTTTATTGTTCGCTATTCTGTATCGCTCAATCACTTTTTATCACATCGACACATCTTTATAGGGTCGACTACAAGAATGAGATGTTTGGTCGCTTCGGTCATGCTCTCGATGGCTGCGCGTCGATTTTCTTCTCTTCATTTCTCTTTCCGAAAGCGTCTCGCGCTCGCTGGTTTACAAGCAGATACAGATAACGAAATTTCAGTTCGTTTTCTCTTCGGGCGAAAAACTCGCTGGAAGCACACAACTTACGACTTTCCAAAGCGAGTTCTTCAAGCAAATAAAAAATCGGTGATGTGGCTGTGCGATGCGATGCGTGCATGAATTTTGAGAGTGAATACTTCCTCGGAGCTCGGGCCAGGACAGCAAAACTTCACCCAACATTGAGTGACTCGAATCACGACAAGTCGGGAGAGTCGGAGAACGAAATCGAGAACGAGTGAAATTCTTCGACGAAGAAAGCGACGACATTGAGTGAGGTTTTTAGCGGAAAAAAATCGACTCCGTAGTCAACTGAATATTCTCAAATAGTTGAGCTGAGACTGGAGTAGAGCAAAAATTGTTGACTTGCATAGCGATGTAGGAGAATATCGATATCTTCTTTCCGAGCGCAAATAAGTCATTGCTGAAGAGATCACGGCATTAATCTTGGTGAAAGTGAAAAGCGTAATCTCGAGAGACTAGGAGCCCAAAACTTGAACAGGGTTGCGATTGAATTGATGTAAGCACTTCGGAATAAGTTCGCAAATTGCTCCCAGCACCCAACAGTTAAGCGGCTTTCACCTCGAAACTGTGATGACTTTGTTTCAACTGAATTACGATGCTAATATTTCTAACGCTAAATAATTCATGGCATTATGACGCGAATTAATTCACGTGCACTTGACGGTTGTAGTGTTGAGATTCGTGTTAATCTTGGCGCAAGATAAATGATGTCCTCATCGTCTTGGCCGTCTCATCAGCAAGACGAATGCGCGGCGGCAGGTTTGCAGTGTCAAAAAATCAAGAGAAGAAATTCAGGAGATAGAAAACAAGATCAGCGAAGAAGAACAGAGACAGGCCAGGCCAGTCGGCAGTCGGCATTGTCGCACTAATCAGGTAAACGTTACATGAGGCGCTTATCTCGATTCGGTGTCTTTTGTGAGTTGACAGACGAAATGTTTGTTAAATTCGCAATCAAACAGTGAGCGGTACAGCAGCAACACAGCAATACAATCATTGCCGAGATCAGATCGTCCTCGTCGTTATGCATGGCCAAATATGAGGCGAAAAGTGGCGTAAAGCGGCGCAAAAGATTGTCTGAGGGGAGCGGAATGCGAACGTCAAACGAATGGCGAACGAATGAATGCGATGCGAAGCAAAAATAACAGCGACTGACTGTGACTGTGTGACAAGCGAAAATATTGTGACACGAAGTCATGCCCAAATGCTGAGACAAAGGAAACAAGGTGATCGGTGAGCGATTCAAAGGAGCCGGGCGAGAGCCCGAAGACAAAGTAAGCAAGACTATTGCAATGTCAAGCGAGTGATGTGTCCCGATCGCGATCCACCCAGACAGACTCTCTTGCGAGACAGTCGAGTAAAACTCACCAGGAGAAGAGTCAAACGAAACGCGACAAAGACGGTAAAGATGAGTGTGGCGGAGAACAGGAAGAAAAGTGAAAAGTGAACATGCATTTATTCGTCTCCGCCCACCGAACGACGCACCACGAGATGAGGATGAGGACGAGGACAACCGAGGATGTTTCAAGTTGCTGAAGACCTCACATCCACCAACTTTGCCCATGTCTCACGTTTCTTGTGACTGCCTGCTAAAAAGTATCGCCACCACGTTTCGTCTGCGGTGACACTGCATCGATGGCCCACGCTGACCGCTGAAACATTGTTACAATCAAGCTTGAGATCACATTGCTGCCATCAGACCATCGACAGGCACAATTTCATCACCGTCATCATTTCGATGCCACGCACGTCTACCTGGTAAGTCACGCGTTTAATTCGGACTGCGGTTCTCTCTCTAATTAGCTACTAAACAAATGATGTTACCGATTATTATTATCTTCGACGATAATGTCGAGTGCAGGCATTCATTTCGGATGCGAGTACCTATAAATAACTGGAGTGGCTCCCCGGTGATGTTTTTCGGGCTTTTCACCGCAGCATTGCTAATCATTAACACTTCGCTTAATTGCACAACGTGTTTTGTCAAACGACGAACATCAATTAATCATGCAATTTGAACGATTGGTAATTTATCAATCTTCGTTTAGCGAGAATGTCAAGCGGCTTGACTCAAGGCGGCGAACGGCGAACGTCTGCGGACGGCGGTAGACCCGAGCAGGAATTTCGTGAAAAGAACGCCAAGACTCTGATAGGTTCGAGGCCATATTTTTGGAAGATGATTTCATAAGATGGGAAAAAATTGTCGCTCACTGAGCAAATGGAGGCATCCTTCTGTGACTAACTGGCGCACATTCATATAAAAATCACGCGTCCTCGACTTTTTATAAACTTTTTATACACTCTAAATCAAGTAGCCATCTCAGTATGATTTTCCACATTTGAACAAACTCGGTTACTTTCGATGCGCTTCGTCGGTAATAAAACTGCGTGAATCGCAGTTATGTCTGGTCGTTTCTTATATTTCTATCGCTTAGTGGTTGAACCGCGCTGCGAAAGGAGGTTGTTGAGGAGCACGAAAAATATGTATTTTGAGCCCATGCCGAAGAAGGGTGCATAATGGCGATGGGAGGAAAGCAGCCCGAAGATGTCAATGCGCAGCGCGATGATTTGAATTGCCGATCACGGAAAATGTCAATTTGCGGCCAACGCAGCCAAATTCCTGCCTAATTTATTGGAGAACTGTTTGCATTTGGTGAAGAATACGCGATACGCGGCGAGCTCATTGAGTTCGTAGTTCAGCCACATCCGACACTTCATTGAGAAATACGCAATTTTTCGCCCACTTAAAGCATTGTGTCAGAGCGTTCACGGTACTCGAGCTCATTCCCGTGCCCGTTTGCGACCGCGTTTCACCACGTCATCCAATTGATTAGCATCGCATTATCATGACTAAGATAACTATCGTTACATTACCAATCCAAAACTGTCTCGTTCTCTTTGCCAGTGATCAGGACACATTCGGAAACTAATTTAGAATGCCGGCAATAAGAATGTGCAGCAAGGAAGAGGACGAAGAGCGGCGGAAAGGCGAGACAATAGAAACGTGTTCGAATGGCGATCAGAATCACGATGGATACGTGAATGGTAACGACCACGGCGGTGGCGACAAGCGCAATCATCATAATCAAAACGGCAGTGAGCATAATCATAGTAATAACCATAACAAATTGCATTACGAATGGAGTTCGGTCGTCGTTTGCGGTGGGTGTCGATTGCCGATCACTGACCGCTATTATCTGTTCGCGGTGGACCTCGAGTGGCACTGTCGATGTCTCAAATGCGTCCATTGCGGGAAGTCGCTCGAATCACAGTTGACGTGCTTCTCTAGACAGGGACTCATCTACTGCAAGGATGACTACAATACACTCTTCTGTCCGTGGCACAAATGTGCCAAGTGCCATCAAGTAATTGAGCAGCATGAGCTGGTTATGAAAGTGCGAGACAATCTCTACTTTCACATCGCGTGCTTTTCATGCATCGTTTGCGATGCTCGCCTCCAGAAAGGCGACTTGTTCGGTCTTCATCACAACTGTCTCTACTGCCAGCGACACTTCCAGCAAGTGATCGACGAGCAGCAGCAGAATGGCAGCAGGCACACCAGACACGGACAGGCACCAGCATGCATCGGAACAGGAGGTGGAACAAGAGCAGCAATAGAACAGATTTGTGCACATGCAAATAACGGTACCAGTGCGGGAGATGACAACCAGAATAATAAGAGCGATGAAGATGGTGATGATGATGGAAAAGTAGTGCACTTGGCGCGCAAAGGAAAGTCAACATCGGCATCGAAGTGGCGCAAAAAGTGCATCGCTCCGCTCAAAGAAGACATCAAACACAGTGAGTAGAGGTGGCAGTGGCAATATTGCAATATTGGGCGATAATCGTAATGATCGGCACAATCAACGCCAATTTGTGTACATATCGCGCCGTTCGCCATTCTCTAAGCGGATTATCGAGGGCCATGTGCCACGCGATACTCAACTCGATTGCTTCACTGCTCTCCAAATCAATTTCATTTTGTCAAAAAGCCTCTCACAATTATAATCCGCTTTCGAGATCGCGATTGCCGTTCGCCGTTCGGCACCGGCAAAGGTACATCGAGAGATGACCTGATGGCGAGTAGGCAGAAGCAGCGATGGTGAAATACACTTGGTACTGGGGCGTTAAGTCGCAAGTCTACAAACTGATCTCATGTGATCGGATTTGCCGCGATCTCGAAGAATGACAAAACATCTTCCCGATCTCGCGTGACATGCCTCAATATAAGTAGCTCATTCTTGTTCTAATCCAAACATAATTAGATGCTATCTTATATGTGACGCGCGCCGAACGGTACTTTCACTATAGGGGTTACGCTCGACGATGACTGTCATTGTGATCAATGTGAGCGGTCACAACTTTTCCGGGGACGGTCGTGGGAAATCGTCGAACAAGTGAGGCAGTTCGCGGCACGCGCCTCGTAGCCCCCTTTTTTTATTTGGCCCGCTCTTTAGGAGAGTGTCACTCTGACAATGGACCAAGCATCATGTTTTTCACCAAATCAAGTCAATCGCGTCCAACTCCATATTCCTCATTCTTCGTCGAGCGCGGTCGCGATCAATGCGTGTCACCGGAATCGGAATGCAGACCCTCATTGCGACCCTCGACGCGCTGTTCTCGCCAACCATTGACATCGACATTGCGGTCACAGCGAGTCTCTCGAAAGCTCTATTCAAACGCAGACAGCCGGAAAAAGTATGTAAAAGAGATGCAATGACAATGCATCGGCAGCATGGAGCCTTTCATTCGAGTACATTCAGTTCCAACTCCTCCTGAACGCGAGTCAGAGTCGTGTCTCGAGCATGAGACCGAAAGAGACGAGGGACAAGAGAGACAGCTCGAGTAGAGCAGGTCTTGAGCCTGGGCCTGGACCTTGCCCAAGACCGAAACGCGAAAGCGATGTGAACGTAAATTTCACTCTCACGACGGGATATCGTTTCGGTGGCACGCATTTCGCGTTATGCTTCGGATCTCGTTTCTCGCCATCGTCTTTCGCCCAGATGCATCTGCAGTTCCGCACCAGCAGAATACATATTTATAACATCTTAATACGTGTTGCACTTCACTTCAAATGTGACATTCACATGCAAATGTCTATGGTGCGTGAATCGATTGTTGATGTTTTGCTCGTTCTCTCGTCAAAGGTCGCGACCCATCACAACAATACCTCTTGACAGAATCGTCAACAAACAGCGCCGACGAGGGCCAGCAGCGATTGACACTGCTCAGCATGGGACAATGCAGGCCAAAACGAATGCGAACATCGTTCAAACATCACCAACTGAGGGCCATGAAATCTCATTTCGCCATTAATCATAATCCAGATACTAAAGAACTGAAGCAGCTCTCTCAGAAGACCGGACTTTCCAAAAGGGTGCTCCAGGTAAGCCTGAGATTGTCACGGAAAGTTACTTAAATATACATGTATACTTCTTCAAGGCCTACACAACTCCAATAACAAAACTCATTAATAATTAATGAAACTCTAATTTATCGTTGTGATAATGCAGTTAAGATTGGTACTAAATCATCGCATTTCCTCCGCTCGTGCACCATTTTTATGACAGTCAATAACAATGTATTTTAATGTCTCTTTCTGAAGGTGTGGTTTCAGAACGCGAGAGCTAAGTGGCGACGGAATCTGCTAAGACAACAGACATTGGGACCTCAGATTGTGCAAGAGTGCAGGCCACTCTCCGAACTGAGTGACCAGCACTCCAACACGACTGCCATCGAGGCGGTCACCATCACGCAGGAAGAGCAACAGATTCACACATTCACCAGTTTGTTCTAATATGGCACAACCGATAACGAAGAGACCGCAGTGCGGTTACCGCATCACAGACACGCCACTTTGTTATGAATGCATATTAATTACGAGGCGAAGATTTATGATTCACGACTTACAATTTATGTAATGCGAGTTGACGTTAGCCGTCATTTACGGTTAATTTGATGGCGAGAGTGAATCGGCTCGCAACAATTCACATCTGAGAATTACATCTAGTTAATTGAGTAGAGTTAATAAAGCGCAACTAACAACATTTGACACATAGTGGTGCTGGCGAGTAAAAAAACGTCGTCGTAGCAAAACACTCACTTAATTTGTGCGACGCTCTACTGGCGAACAGAGAATCTCTTTGTTCGTCATCACATCACGTTAATGATTACGATGGCGATGCGCTCTCTCAATGAAATGCTTTCAAACATAATTTGTGTCAACTTCGTACGTTTTACTTTACACAAGTAGCGAGCAGAGGCGACAAAAGTGAGACAGCTAAGACAAAGCGGGATCAATGTGCAATGAGAACTCGGCGAGACGTTATACACGTTATACATTTCGCGTCCGCGTATTCCGCGACCGGAACGGGAGGGTCGTATAGCTGTCAAAAATACCAAACATATCGTGTCGTATAGGGTCGAATCTGACGCGACTGACACAGAGAGGAGACGATTCGGGCTCTGCTCGTTTCACTCTTCACACCGGAAATTCGGCTGACACTCGCCGCGAAATTTCTTACTCGGTGATGGTGATCGACTCGACATAAAACATAACCTTCGAATGGTTCAATGAGATTCGATTGCGTTTTGATGCCTACATGATGAGAACTGTGAGAAGTTATCAGCAGCGAAACAGAGGAGAGGAGAGGAGAGAGAGTGACGCGTTCCGAAGAGGGAGCAATGCCAAGGAGGATGACGAAGAAGTAGCGGGAATCGTTATCTTCAAACGAGACCATATGCATTGTGGACAGACAGTCGCCACGACGAAACGCATCATTTATTAACGTGCAATTTTGCAAAATCTATGCTAAAAAGCTTGTAAAAAAGCAGCGAAAGCCATCATGTCCAATTAGTGCAAATTTACAATCATGCCTAAAAGTCGGACTTTATCTTAACTTTTTATGGCGGTGTGAATGGCACTCGGCGTGAATGGCACTCGGCGTCCCGTAATTGTTCAGTAATGTTTTGTCTCGTTTCAAGTCAACTCGCGCCTAATTACTTAACTCATTCGTCCCCAGATTCGTGCGAGTTGCGTTGGTGGGCCAACAATGAATGAGCACGCTTTGAGATAACAACAACAGCAGCATCTACATGCGCATTCCTCGTCGTTAATGTGGTGTGTCGCTGGTCGTTGATGGCCACCCATTCAGACGTCCGATTGACCAGAATGACGCCAACGCCACATTAATGACGATGGTGATGCTAAACTGATCCCCTCTTTGTTGGCGCATCACTCACTGTAAGTGACTTGGCCTGATGGGTGATGCTCATCGTGATGCTGATGGCGATGCGGGACAGAGAGATGGATAGAGAGAGACCGGCGGGACTAGACCGGGGGTGGAAGAAAGAGCACGTAAAAAAAGATAAGTTATGCCGAGTTATGCCACTAGAAAGGAAAGGAAAGTCGCATAAAGTCGAGCGTTAATTGGATGCAGGGGCCGAACGAAAGCCTGACGAACATCGTACACAAAGATCGTTGCTGCGATTGTAATTTGTCAGCGATGGCTCCAATCTTTGCATGTTTTCTGACATCGAAAGTATGCAAAATGTGCAAAGACGGGATGAGAGCAAGGGCAGAACAGAGGAGAGAGAAGCAGAGCAGAGCCAAAAATATCTGCTTGTGAGATGCTGCAATTCCGAAAATCAATGTTATTACCGCGAGCACATTCGGGTAATATCTATTAGAATTCGCATCATTTACGTTTCAAACAACTTCAGTTACGTAGAGTTACGCTTCCAGAAGAGAACAGATGAGCAAGCAAAGCAAGTCGACAAGATAACTGGCAGAATAGGGATGCGAGTTGGATCTATAAAAACGATTTCATGTTGTTGCTGATGATGAGCACGACAGGATCGTGCAACGTGCACGTGGAGTGTCGTGAAGAGGATCACCAGGATCGAGTTGGTGGAGTTGGTAGAGAAACGGCATGAAATCAATGTCGGGAATTTGTCCATCGTGAGCTCCTGCTTTGTGCAACGAGTCGCATCGTCACTAATGAGGGCTCTGAGAACATCTCGCCTCGGTTCCAGTCTCTTCTCGTTCGTTCTCTCTTCCTTTCACTCTACTCATTGTGCACAATGCACTCTACGTGCTCGAAGGCAAGAGAAGAGCGGAACGTACATTGCGTAATACTGATTCTGTAATATCGCGAACATAATACTTTTGTCATAATACTTTTTCTGAGCGAACAATCTGATGCCGTTTTGCTCTAACAAATAGTAGCTTCGTCAACTTTTATTTCAGCCAGAGATCCGAAGACTAAACGATGAGTACTTTTGCGTTCGTGAACTGCCAGGCGACCGGAAGAGAGAAAGTGGAAAGAGTGGAGAGTGAAAGCATCACGAAACATGAGAAGTACAACACTGAATCGATCCGATTTTAATAGGCTTGCGAAATATGCATATTTTGTGTTTAGGTGTGTCTCGTTTCTTTCTGGAAAGCAGACATAAAGCAAGCAGGAAAAGAAATACGAAATATGAGGCGAAGAATGTCTCCAGCCAAGTTAAGATGAGTCGTTTAACGAACGATGAACGAGGAAGAGGACGAGATGCTTGGCTTCAAATTTGCATATATAAATCACGCTCGTCGAGCAATTATGCGACATAATCACGACATAGAGTAAAATGCTTTCCCTCTTTAATTGATATTCGATCGTAACTCGATCTCGCATCTCACATCATGCCGAGAACATAACACTAATTGTGAGCCACATAAATCCAGAAGGGAGTCAAGTCGAGATCAGCAGGATGTCGACAATTGAAGGGAACGTGCCGGCACGGGCGAGTGCCCGATGAGAGAGAGAGAGAGATCCTCATCTTTCCGATTGATACACGATGCGTGGTGCGGTTCCGATTGTCAGATAGAGATGTGGACGAGCATCGTGCGGTGAATTCCCTCGCGACAATCGTCTACCTGGCACGTGGCCATCGCGGCAATCCGCATGCAAATGAAGTGCACCGCGTGTGCCGACATATGGAGCAAATCAGGCACATAATGACCGATGTACTCGATATGATGTGCCTGTGTGCCGTTGGGATTACTGCAAATATATGTTACCATTGCCATTACTTTGGATGTGCACTGTTCATGGTGACCGAGTACCGGCTCCATAGTACCGAGTCCGCTAATGACGAGTACGCCTTGCGGTTCGTCATAAAAGTTACACTCCGCCAACGTGTCCATGAATCACATTATCAGCATTTGCAATGTCTATTATTCGATTTCTTGGTATTCATGTCGGCTAACAATGTGTGAACGTTACATTTGCATTGGTAAGTCGTCAGTGGCATTAACACGATTCAAAACGAAACCAACATATCAACGCAATGATCATAACAATGACGCTTCAATGGCAAACTGCGAACGGATAAGTCATTTCAGATCGGAACATTTTCTGACAACCCAGATACATTACATGCATCGGAATCGCCAAATATTCTGCTCAACTTGATTGTGACAATCTGAAACAGTTCCCACAACGGCACAGCGAATACTCGCTGACAATGATTGAAATCGACGAGAGGAAAAATCACTGAACAAGGCATGGCCAGAGGACAAGAAGATGAAAAATACACTGGAATATCACGCCTATCAATCCGCAGTGAAAACCTGACCAGATTCATATTTAAATAAGTGCCTTGATGTGAACGAAAAGCAAGAAAAGTCCGGCGGTGTCATTGTCATTCAAATTCTAATTCAAACGGTTTTATAATGGGTCGGAAACTTTTTGAAAATCACAACGACGACGACGAATTTCGCATCCACTTCATTTAAATACTCCTCCATTACTGTTATTATGTGGCTGTCATGAATGGCCCGACGAAGAGCTTCGACAGCGATTTCTTGCTGTACGTGCTCGATGAAGATTCTTGTTGGAGGTGCACATTAATATTCCAGATAAGATTTGCACGAGAGAGGGGAGAGAGAGAAGAATGCAAATGCAGATGAGAGATGTTAGATGCCAAAACGATGGTCTGACTTGATGTCTAGATGATGATAGTGGTGATGGCAGTTCGGTGAGCGAATGCAGCCAGCCGGATCAAGAGCCAATTAAACGCGCTGGTGAACAGCGAACAGAGAGTACAACATCCTCCGAACATTTTGCTATGTTACAATCTCGAATGTGAATGCCAAGCGATCGAGTACATAAACAGTACATACGTATACTGAAAAGCCAAGCTAAATGTGTACCATTATTGGCAGTCTCTTTCCAATCGAGTCGCCTTTGGCCTGTGCTCTGCTTGTTGTAACTCGTCGCGAGACCATCGAAATTGTCAACATTCGCGAGACCTCGGAAGGTCAGACTGGCACCGAATGGAGTGTTTTGGGTCGAATAGAGATGTGAGAGGGCCATAAAAGCGAGAGAAGGGCAAGCAGGCCAAAGGCGAGGTGCGGAGGAGAGTCACATCGATTGTCACTCTCGAGCCTTGCAATGCAAACTGGATTGACAGCCAACTTGCACCTCTCCGTTTCGTGATCACTGCTCTAAATCCAAACCTATATGCGCGCTGTTCGCCGTCGTTATTACGCAACAGCACCACTGTTGGATGTGATGACGATGAGCACGGAAATATATTCTCAATGGCGATGGTGATCGCCGCCTCCTCACTCCTCCTTCCTTTTCTGTTGCCATTGGAATTCGCGCCCGTGTTCAATAAACGGGCGGTGACAGAACGCAGGCAATTTTGCAGCCCAACTTCAGCAACGCGTACAAAAAATAGGCTTACATGCTGACTGAAGAAGAGCTTAGCTTAAGCGCTCCGAGCTCGGGCGAGACGATCGCGAATCAAAAACTGAAGAGCCCAAACGAAACGAAAACGTCTCGACTCGACTCGACTCGAGTCAACTCGTCTCTAGCTCTAAGCCAACTGCAATTGCATTGCCAACTGTCATTAAGTTTGCGGCGTGTTTGCAACATCAAGAAGAAGAGGAGATGAAGAAGATGATTATGAAGCTGTGAGTCGAGCGATGTTCATGTCGATCGCACTGTGACAAGTGATTTGAGTCACATTTTCCGGCATTATTTGTGTGAGCCTGATTGCATCGGCAAAACAAACGAATGTGATTGAATTGATCGATTTGTCCATCATCAGTCAAGTGTTAT
The DNA here is from genome assembly GCA_022876805.1 of Osperalycus tenerphagus. Lineage (NCBI taxonomy): Eukaryota > Metazoa > Arthropoda > Arachnida > Sarcoptiformes > Nematalycidae > Osperalycus > Osperalycus tenerphagus. The sequence continues at coordinate 24,057 of JAGGCA010003794.1, read as the reverse complement.
TCAACCGAGCCCCGAGCCGAGCTGTGTCGAGCAGGTGACTTCCATCTCTCTGATTTCCATCCGTATTCAAGTTCGCGCCACGGTGTGATGCCAGCCATTTCCGGACATGCAGACTTGAAGACGGCCAACGGCTCGACGACCTCGTGCGCCGGTTGTGGAGCTAACATTAACGACAAGTACTACTTGTTGGCCGTCGATCGGCGATGGCACGAAGACTGTTTGAAGTGCTTTCAGTGCAAAGCGCCTCTCGTCTCGGAACTGACTTGCTACACGCGAGATGGTCATATTTATTGCAAACAGGACTACTTCAGGTAAGGCCAACATTGACGGAAACGCACATAGTTAACTAGAGAAAGAGACCAATTTCGAGTTCTGTCAATTGCGCGACTTGCTCTGATTTGATCAAACACCACCAGACAGTAACCACCACCGATGACGGCGTGAGCACTCAGAACTGTCAACTGAACAGTTGTTGCACTTGTCCAATTTGCAGGATATTCGCCATGAAGAGATGCGCTCGTTGCGCACAAGGTATCTACCCGCAAGAACTAGTCATGAAGGTCCGCGACAATATCTATCACTTGCAATGCTTTACTTGTGCGTGGTGCAATTTGACGCTCACGAGAGGTGATTACTACGGACTGAAAGACAATCTAGTCTACTGTCGAACGCATTACGAAATGCTTTGCTGCGGAAATTATTATCTCAACTCGGAGACCGCGATCCACCCATCGCCAGGTGAATGTCGCAACGGCGATCCTCTTATACCCGCATACGGCTCGATTTACTCGCCCGCGAATGGCGTGCCGACGACTCCACTGCCTGCTGGCGCAACCCCGACTGGTGGCCCGCGAAAGGGGAGACCAAGGAAGCGGAAAGCGACCGAGGGGCTGTGTTCGATGGACAGTAGCAGTGTTGGCAATGCGAACGCACAAACGCATAATATCGGTATGAATTCAGCGAGTCAAACATTTTTGAGAATCTGACGATGAGTTTCCGTCGACAGCAACGCACTTGGACGTCAATGGAGGCATGACGCTGGCCGTGGATGGCGTGCCGAGTGATGGTCAGTCATCTGGAGCACAGCACAGCACATCTTGCGGCGTGCCCCTCGGTCAGGGAGGGCAGCGCACAAAGAGAATGAGGACGTCATTTAAGCATCACCAATTACGAACGATGAAGTCTTACTTTGCAATCAATCAAAATCCAGATGCGAAAGACTTGAAGCAACTCGCTCAGAAAACTGGTCTTTCGAAGGTAATCAGTTCGTTTTCATCATTGTGAGCATAACGAATTTTTTTTCTATGGCGCCCATCAACGCACCATTTCTGGATCGTTTTCAATTTCGAAGAGAGTCTTGCAGGTAAATTGAACGCATCTCATTTTCTTAATTCATTTTTGAGGCTCATTTAGTTTTAAGTTTGATTTTCGGTTCGCTGTTTCTTGACGCAATGTATTATTAGTTGGTATTTATGGCAATCATCAATATGAATGACGTTTGCTCAGGTTTGGTTCCAGAACGCGCGCGCGAAGTGGCGAAGAAACAACTTGAAGATGCAGGAACAGCAACAGCTCAGTGGCGAAAATTCACAGAGTGGTCCTAATTGCATTCAACCGATGAGCGTCCCGGCTCACATCAACCCCGAAACACCATCGACGGGCATCGGCAGTCCAAACAGCAACACGCGCGGCTTCTCGACACCATCACCGTCGATCCAGGCCCATCAGGACAGGCTCCCGACACCGTCATCAGCATCGAACTTCGAGTTCAACTCGTCGTCGTCGCACCAGGCACGTAACGACGACTCTATTGGCATTCCTCTAACAACGTTCCACTGTCAGGAGTTATTTTGAGTAACAATATTTCTTGTAACTAATATCGACTGCTTGTTGTAACAATTGTGTGAAATATTGTACTCTGTGCTCTTCGATTGCGATGTTCATCATTACGATAAGTTGATTGTTTTTGCTGGCATTTCTCTTCTCGTTTTCTCACAATTGTGCTTTGTCGTGTTGTGTCTTCTCTGAGCGACATCGTTCCGGTTTGTCGTTTCAGCAAAAATTTTCACAGAAAAAGAAACTCAACTACGGAATTGCGCTACACTAACTCTACTTGTACACATTCGATTTGCGTTAGTCAATCATAATTCACAAGAATTTCATAAACAAGCCTGCGTTCAGGTGATTCAATCAACGATGCCTGCGACCAGACGGCAATCATGCGAATTCCGCACGGGCCAGTTTGGCGGTTTCGTTTCGAACACAAGACAAACACCAAACGTGCCTCCTTTTAAATGGTTCAAGAAGCAATTCAACAATATTTTCATTGCGCAAATACTTTTTAGCGTGAGATTCGCTCCTTGTTTTACTTGATGTCACATCAAAGAGACGCCGCCGCGAGAAAAATGTATTGAAAAACTGAGTGGAGAAAGAATGCATGAGAAGGCAGGTAAGCGAAATGCCAGAAATAATATTACACAAACACACCAGATCAATGATAATGCGGCTAAGTTAAGTGAAACAGAAGCGGGAGAAAGTGACCGAGAATGGCCCGAGGGTGCATTTCGTGCGTCTGGCCAGCTTGCACTCTTCGTTTTCGAGTTCTGACTCTTCACGTCACTCGATATTGAATACGTTTGTCGTCGAGTTCACATCTCTCTGAATCTCACGCCGATCGCAGATAAGCCCAGTTTTGACGTACCATCACCTGTCACTAACTTTTCACCTGATCAGCGAGCGCCGAACTTGCCGAAAGAAGTGAAGTGCACCATCGCCAGAAATAGTTAACTTCAGAATGTCGTTCGCGTGATCAAAGAGAGCGGTGCACAACACACACAAAGACACAAAACAAGATTATCCTATAAGAAACCGATGTCAATGTGAATGTCGACAAGCATTTCGCATCATGTCAAACACGCGACATTATCGCCGATATCGATTTCTAGACAAGCGGTGACAGACCGACCGAAGTCGTTTTGCTGCGTTTCGTTTCGCTCGTTAAGATAAGCTCAAAGAAAAAGGAGAAGTAACGAGAAAAGGAGCGAATGGTGATGGAATAGATTTGATGGTGATGGAATACGATAGAATCGAATAGGAACTGCATGACGAATGAAATCAATATCAAGGTTCGGAAATGGGCGACACTCACACTGTGTGGAAAGTGTGACAAACGGAACGTCACATCGATTTGCAATCCTTTCCCCAGCTTTCTACCAGTTCGTAATCTAACCCACTATCAGCAGCAGGAAGTCCGTCAAGTGAGGATGCAGTCTATGAGGCTGAAATGCGTTTGTCGAGAGACGAGATCATATCGCGTTGTTGTTTGTGAGAGCCACGGATGGAGAGAAATCATTTTCGCACGAGTCCGTCAAACATTGAAACATTAAAACATTGATTAGTAATCGAGTGGCAATCGCAATCTGGGGAGTGATCAATCACCGGTCGACATATCGGATGTGAACACACCGAGAACCGTTTTCGATATGAGACAGGAGATGAGATCGCGTTTCGCATGCCGATTATCTAACCACAGCAAAGTCATCATCTTCGGAAGCATCACCTGGACGAATGGAGCCAAGCATCTGGCTGGTCGCCAGTTCGCGAATACAGAAATGTATGTATGATGAATGCTTTTCGTTTCGTTTCCACGCGATCGCCTCCAAAACTTGGTGTTTTGGGCACGCGTTTGGAACACGCGTTTGGAACACGTGCAGGTGCTAGAGAGCTGTGCACACATCTTTCTTCCAGAACCGTTTTCAACATCAGGGCGGACATCACTGAATAACGGTTGCCGCAATCGCCTTCGAGCGATGACGGGTGACGGGACGACCCATAGAAAACATGAATCAAACTCAAAGTCGAACTATCTTTTTGTCTTCTTCCTGCAATGAATTCAAATTGACATCGTTTCGATTTCGCTCTCGGGCAAAAATGCCTGAAAACTGAACGCCATTCCGTTTTCTCATTCACTAACGTAAGTTGGTGCCGAAGCAGCGTTTCGTCAACAGTTTCGTGCTCTTGCTTTCGTGAATCAATGATTTCGTGTATTCGTGCCCCTCTCGTCTCTCGTCGGTGAAACGGGCAATTTCGCTGTCAAATACTCTTAGAGTGGTGATCAGGAATTTCAGCGAAACTGACACACGTCTAGCTCACACCTACATCAAACCAAACAGAGGAATTACAAGAACTGAAGAGAGCACATCGCATCATCATCATGTTCGTGAGCGGAGAGCTGCTGCTTGACATGCAGAAATGCAAATAAAGCCTAAACCAACTTTTTCTCTCTTCACGTTAAACGAAATATCAAATTACACTCGATGTCAGATATAAATGAAGATGTTGGTTCGTTGAGGTTTGGGACGGACGTCGATCTGCGGGTTTCGCCAACATCTCAGCGCGCAGCATGCAATGCAATGCCGTTGATTTCATGGATGATTTCCTATGAGAAATCGCAGGCAATCTGGCAGCGGAAGATATAATTAATTGGTCGATACGCAAGGATATATTATTGAAATCCGTTAAATGAATGAGAGGAAACGGATGTGTTGAGGATGTGTTGCGGAGGTGCAAGTCGGATGCCAGGGAGGCGAACAGACGAGACGATCGACCAAAAGCACATGGAGAGAGAGGGAGAGGAAGAAACTCCAGCCTGGGGACTCCCGAGTTCAGTATGACAGACATCAACTCAACGCCTTCTCCATCCTTCAGCATCCCAAGGTATCCATCAACTTCTCGCGAAGCGCTCTTCGGTTACGCAACACTTGATGCGGTTCAACATTCGACGTCGACCGAATCCAGAAAAAAAATCAACAAAACCGAAACCGAATTGACGATGATCACCAGCAGACGCTCTCGAAAACGTCTCTGCGCGTCTTCACCGTCGCCATCATCTTGATGACCTCTTAACTCTGTCATCGGCAACTAAATCGCGTCACTCAGCTAAGCATCGGAGGCTATCTGCGAAATAGTCGGTTTACATAGAAAACCGCATTGCAAATGGTCCTCTGGTTTTCTAGACAGAGTAACTGGAATACCGCCGCGACACTTAACATTAACGAACTCGCAATAAGAGCGAGACCCGAGAAGTTGGGCCTAGACCTATTAATAATTTTCAGCGGAGCGAACCACGCAAAGCAAAATGATTTATACAGGCCGAGGAGGGTTTCTTCAACTACATAGAAGTGGCTGAGTAGCACTTCGCCTCGGAGAAGATGAGTTCGGTGTTCCAAATGGCGCGGTTACGTTCCGCTTCGAGGGTTTCGCTCCGCTTAGCGCTTTTTTATTCCATATAAAAGCAGTTAAATTATTATTTCATCAACAAATAGAATTAAAGAAAAGGTCTCGAATGTTGTGTGTAGGGTGTAAAATATTGCCAATTGCAGGTTATAACGGTCAATGATCATAACTGTGTAATTGAATAAATCAGGTAATAATTAGTTATAGTAACTCGCTATCATCACAAGTACCAGATCGCAATCAATCGAATCGCTGCCAGTTAGGTCGCACGTTCTCAGCACTAGCCGGTGCTAGATTGGGTTTCGGTTCAGGGTCAACGGATGTCAAGTTTGTCGAAGATGAAGGAAGCAGGTTGGTGTTAGTGATTGTCGGGGAAGAGTTAAGTCGCAGATTAGAAGAGTTATCTAGAAAACCAATGGTGTCTAATATAGTGGCCGTGTTAGCGATCGGCGTCATTTTTGCGTATATGCTCGTGTTGATGTCGCTAGCAGACAAGGCACTTGTTGTTGGTTCAGCAAAATTGCTTGACTGATACGTCTGACCACTACGGCCTAAGTACAATGGAGTCGGCCGGCTGTGGTGGTTTGCGGTCATCTGACTCGTGCTCGTCGCGAAAGGGTTGCTCGGTAATGGCATAAATGAGGAAGACAAGGAAGAAGAAGCGTGAAGAGCGAGAGGGAGACCAGCTCCAACTCCTCCAGAGGCTGCGACGGGAGTCGTCTTACATGCATCGAGCCTATTTTTCTTAACGTCTTTTTCTTTGGCGACAAGTGGATCGAATAACGAGACGTCGTCTTCGGGAGAGCTATCGAGTTCGATCAGCAGATCTGAAGACGAAGATGGTGGCTTGACATTTGCACTATTGGGCTGCGCATCTTTCGGTCTGTTTCTTTCTCTAGTCGGCGGTGGTGGGTTGATTGATGTTCGTGGAGGAGGAATTGGCAGAGCGATAGCGTACGGTTGCGGTTTCTGCAGTTTGTCTCGGTCTCGATTAACCTCCTCCTTTCTGTTACTCGCACTCGTAGTATCGTTATCTCTGTGTGATGAACTTACTTGATGGCCCGCGTCTAAAGTTGTCTTGCTATCGGACGTCACTGGGAATTTTTTGAAGAGAACGTCCTGCAAATCACCCATCAAGTCCATGTCGAGTTTGTCGAGCACCTCGTTGTCAGAGTCGAGGTCCGATATTTCCGGTGACGCTTCGGGCGCCAGCCCCACGGGACCAGTTGAGTTTCCGTTGTTTAATTTATGCGGCGAGTCGAATGAGAGAATATTTCTCTCATCGGAAGGTAATCGTTTATCACGCACATAAGTCACTGTTTTGTTTGTTTTCGCGATGCCTGTGCCACTCATGCTCTTCTTCAAGCCACCAGTCCGACCAGACACTTCAAGTGACGGACTTGGAGGAGCGCTTCGTGAGCCACCGTCATCTGATTTGTAACCTGATTTCACACTAGCAGCACTTTGCTTGTCTTGCAACTTCAACCGAAAATCTTTGTATGCCCGTTTACTCTTGTCCCGGACGTTTTTGTAGGCGAGTTTGACGGCCGGATTGACACTTTTGAGGAATGCGCCACCTTCCTTCTTCATTGCTGTTAACCATTCCTGTTACATAACAATGAAAATCATCGCGAGGCGTTAGATTCGGGATCACAATGGATTCAAACATTTCCACTACCTTGTATTGAACTTTTAACCGGTTCGCAGTGCGGTCTTCAAACATATTCAATTCAAACTCAAATGCGTCGCTGAATCCTTCCCCGGCATTAAGCATTTCGAGTCTTCCGTCAATAAATTGCCGAAATATCTGCAAATCGTACATCTTTTCGAGAAATGGTTGAACTGATGGAGACCTCGTCATGACGAAGGCATCGTAATCGAATGAAATTCTTTGGCCAGGTGTAAATTTGAGTGCGTCCCGATAGCCGCCTAAAAGGAATGTGGGAAGATATGACACGTTGAATGCCACTTCTGCTTATTAATAAAGTTATACATACCGATGAGCATGACTAATGCACGAAGAAATGCTCGCGAAACACAATCACCGAGCGTTACATTTGGATTTCGGAGACTCTTTTTCAATGATGAGACGATTTCGGTGGGCAGCATTTGAACATCGTCAAACGGTGATTCGATTTTGTTTTCATCTGCATCCAGAATTACAACGTCGCCCAGTTCCGAATGCTTGACCCTCTGTAAGAATAAATTGCTAGTGAGATTCGCGATAATTCACGTTATGGAGAATTTACGCTCAACTTACATTCATAGTTTTCATAGGAACACCAATCAGAAACGGCATTGGAGCGGAGAGGTAATCGAAAAGATGAGTTGGTAGCACGGGAATAAAGATATGTTGCCAGTTCATCGGATATATAAGCGAGTTTGCGGCTTGGACACACGCTGATAACCTACTCAGTTTCTTCGAAGTTACTAAAATACTGCAATAAGTGGAGATATTGAGTGGTGAATCGCTAATTCAGATTATTGAACTGTTGCCTTACCGTCTTTCGTTTAACATGCTCGCGAATATTGCGATCATCTTATTTGAATCGATCGCGTTGAAGTATTCTGTTAAATTTCTCTGCAAACAGGACAATTTCAGTGGCTGGCGCAATGACGCAACAGCGACTTCAGCTGAACTAATAGCAAATTACTTACATCCTCTGGAATGCTAGGGATTTTATGATGGTCGGGACATGTAGCTGAGAATTCGTATGTTTTGCCATCGACGAAATACGACACATTCAACGAAAGACCAGGTGCTTGCGGAACTGAGCACAAGTACAGACTTTGCATGAACTCCGTCAAAAAGTTTGCCTGGACACAAAGCAGAGCAGAAGTGAACTTCACAGGTTACACGACACTTCAATTACATCTACAATAGCTAATTTCAATTGCTTACATTGTTTTTGTTCGTTAATTCCGCTATGTGATTAAGTAACTTGTAGAATGTGTCTGTGAAGAGGACGAGAAAAGATAAGAAAACGTACGACAATTGTTGGCTATTTTGACTGTCATGTTGTCCGGTTCGGAAGAATGAACAAATCGTGTTTATAAACGTTAACCTTACCATGCCATGGAAGATGGCTCAGTATCACGAAACAAGTGGAAGCGTTCGGTGCCAGTCGCTGAAAAGACAAAAATTATAAAATTTTAACCTCCGGGAGATTAATCAAAATTCTATTTGACTGGCATCACGTTGCGAGAGTGACTTCGTGTCACAGATACTCACACAGAAGCCGAATGTCCATTTCGAGTCGATGTTGGTCAATACGAACGAAAAGTGAGTGACAGTCGTTCTGCACACAAGACACAGACAGTTTGAATAATTCTCAAATTAATCACGATTGTCTTACATGTGAATCTCGCATGGATAAGCGAATTGTGGCACCGATTTGAGTGTTTCTTGATCTTTATACGTCTCTGGAAACTTTTGCAATATCCACGCATCTTGACTCTCGTTGCTGGGCAGCGCAACTTCGCAAAAGCAGTCCAAGATGCGGTCCGCTTGCCTGTCGACCGGACGAGCGTAACTCAATTATGTTAATCAACTTTCAGTATAGTTAGTGACACTGACCTGATCCTGGAACTCATTTCCGATCTCCCAACACCAACCTGCTTCCTGTGCACCGTGCAAGTACAGTGGTGTCAATCGAGCGGCTCGTCACCGATTCGGCACATGATACGGCGATCAGTGAACCATCGATCACAGAACGACCGATCCAGGTAGAATATGAACACGATTTGATGTTGACTCCGGGATCAGATGGAACCCGATTGTCGACTGGCGATGATCGAGTACCTGAATTGTCAGTGATGGTCAATCAGCCCCATCTGTCGACGAGTCGAACCTCCATCAATTCGTCGACGCGGCATTACACCATTCATTTGCCTAATTAATTATATCTAAATATTGTCCGTCGAAGTAATCGCCATGTCGTCGGTCTGGTTCGAGGCGTTGACGTCGACCCTGCTGATCAGCACGGCACCGTTTCTGATTCTGTTCTTCATCCCGGTCGACAACACGATCGAGAAGCAGCCTCTGCTGAAGGTTCTCCTCAGTTTCGCGTCTGGTGGGCTGCTCGGTGATGCGTTTCTCCACCTCATTCCACACGCTTTGATGGCTCAGATGGCCGCCGATGCCAATCAGTCGAGTCGACACCGGCATGGTCATCAGCACACTCACGGAGGGCACCAGCACGTCGATGGACATGATCATCATCACCACCATAATGACGGTGGCGAGTCTTCTCCTCACAATATGAGTGTCGGTCTGTGGGTGCTGGCCGGCATTCTCGCTTTTTTGGTGGTCGAAAAATTCGTCAGGATCGTCAAAGGAAGTCAGTCGAACGGGCACAGCCATACACACGCAAAGAAGACCGCCGAAAATGATGGCAAGATGAAGTTGAAGAAAGTGGACACGGTTGTCGATAGAGTGCGGAGGAGGAAGAAGAATGCGAGTGATGACAGTGAACAGGAGGCAGATGCTGATTGTGATGGTCGTATCTCGGAAGATGTTGCGACCAATGATGGTAATAATCAGTTTGACCGTAATGAGTACACCGATAATTGACCAGCACACATATCTTTAGGTGAGATGTGCGTGGCTGGTTATCTCAATCTGGCAGCTGACTTCGCGCACAACTTTACCGATGGTCTCGCGATCGGCGCTTCGTTCCTAGCCGGCAAAAGTATCGGCATTGTCACCACGGTGACCATCCTCCTTCATGAAGTGCCTCACGAGATCGGCGACTTCGCCATCCTGGTGCAGTCCGGCTGCAGTCGCAAGAAGGCGATGCTCCTTCAACTGCTGACCGCTGTTGGTGCACTGACCGGGACACTCTTCAGCTTATTGGCTGAAGGTAAAGATTCGGCAGCTTCTTCGTGGATCCTGCCATTCACTGCCGGAGGTTTTATTTACATCGCCACAGTGTCCGTTATTCCTGAACTTCTCGAAGACACGAAATTTTGGCAGTCTGTCAAGGAGGTGATCGGCTTGCTATTAGGTGTTGTTATGATGGTATTGATAGCTCAGTACGAATAAGGTAGCAATTATCCTAATTTGCATTTCAGGATTATGATGATGATGATGATGATTGATTGACATACTCGTGCTTTATATTTCGTGCGTTCGTTTCGAGCAAATTATTTTGTTGACCGCCACTGTTCTGGCTCGCCAAGTGCAACCGTATTACGCAATTATCGCAATTGTGATATATAAACTCAGAGAAGAAGAATTGACGTTATTTTCTATGTGTAAACAATTGAGCCGAACAAGAAGCCGAATTATGAGATGAAATAAAAGAATCACGTGGATGAGATGCGACTGTGCGAATGTGTGTAATATTTAACAAAATACCAGTTACAGCATAGTTACAATAAATAATTGCAGTTCTCAACAACTAATCGAGCGCATCAGTTAATTCGCGAAGCAATACCGACGCGCTAATACGAACTGTAAGAAGGATTTCTTGTCACTTCGCGGGTTCAGGCAAGCACCACTCATCGCCGATTCTTCCGCTATGTAATTGATCCAATGCTGAAGATTCTTTCGCACATCACTGAGCGTCTCCAGAGACTTGAACACGTTGGTCATGACGCTTTGCGTGTGAATGGTGGACTCAAGCATCGAGGTCCACATGTTCTCAACGACTTTGTCGTCGAGTCCTCGAGCGTGTTTGCTTACGTACTCGGAATATTTCTTCGAGATATCTACATTGAACGCATTAAATGCATGCAGTATTTTGTCGATTTCCGAGCGAAGTTCATCGTTCACGTCGCCGTTCACTTTCACTTCTTTGACGTAGGGAATGCCACTCGACGACGGTGTCGACGATGATGAATCTTCAGCGACAGATTCGCCATCGTCACTTCCGTCATTCTCATTGCGCTCATTCTCGTTGGCTCGCGCGGCAAGAGAAATGATGAGATGTGGATGCTCTTTGATTGCACTTAACAGAATTGATGCATCTTTCGAATACAAGAATACTACCGGTATATCGACATCGTCGCGACCATCGCCCGACATGGAGAACATTGGCGATGATTCCGAACTCGAGTCGGCCACGTTGTCGATCACGATAACGGCAATTCCACCCGCTTTCTGTACATTTCTCGCCTTCTCGACGAACATGCAGTCACCTCGCTCGACAATCGCTATCTTGCCGTTGATGATTAAATTGTTCTCGATTGGCCACTTGCACCCATTGATTGGCTGAGCGACGACAGCGATTCCTTCGACGGGACTGTCGAACGCGGTAATGTCGGTGCCGAATTGTGCTGGGCCGCCGTTCATTATCATTTTCACACCAGTTCGTGGTAATGTGAAGTAAACAACTCTCAACTGTGATTCGGATTGTGCGATTTGTTGCTTGGAAAGCACGATCATCTCTTGCATGAAATTCGCTCCGTCTTCGGCATCGTCACGACTAGCGGCAGCTGCAGAACTATGAACAAGTTGCACTCGGCCATCGGGCAGGACAACAACTGTGATTCCCATTTGCTCCACAGTCTCGAGATGCTCCTTATTGGACGCTGAGAATTCGGATGCTCGCAACCTCGGTATTCGGGCTGGTCGACTGCTGCACGAAGATGCCGACGACGAACTTTTACTCGACTTTCTCGATTCGACGAATCCTTTCAAATTGCTTCGGATCGATTCCGTTTCGAACAAGTGTTTCGTGTTCGGACAAGTCGAATGGAACGCATCGCTTTGGTCATCGGCAAACGTCAAGTACGATCCTCTACGACTCAACTTTCTCGACGTAAAATTACTGGTCAGTTGTGCTAAATTTAGCGGTAACAAATGAGCTTCCGTTGTAAAAACAAAATCATCCAAATCTAAGATGAGATCATCTTTCGTCGAGAACAGCAAGTAGAGGTACTTGAAAGTTTCGGCTACGAAATAAATAAGTTTACTATGAAATGCTACTTGTTGTTCGAGATTTTCCTTACCAAGGACGAACGAATCCATCCGGTCTTCGTGAATTCCCGTTCGTACGTCTTTCACAGCAGCGTATCCACAATTGACGCGCGCGTATTGCTGCAAACTTTGCATCACTTTGCGACCCACTTCCAGATAATGATCATCATTAGTGGCTTTGTACAGAAAATAAGTGGATTCAAGGAATTCGGGCCTCAACGGATGCTGTCCCCAGTGAACTTGAAACGAATCCGTGGTGAACGCTTCCGGCAGGAAATTATGTCGTTGCATCACTTGATAAAGTATTTCGTGAGTTTCAACAGCTGGCTTGATATCACCCTTAATAATAATCATAAACTGAAATCGTAACCTCATCAAAAATAAATATTACTCACCTTAAGCACTTGAAGACCGGGCCAAAAAGCCAGCAAAGAGTCCATGAAATTCTTGGCGTTCGTTGTCGGACGATGCATGTGCACATCCACTAAAAGTGGCCCACGACTCACATACTTCATCACTCCGGCATAATGTCTGTTAAACCGTTCGAGATAGATTTCGTCACCAAACAGAATGTATGCCTTCAACAGGTATTCGTAATAAGAATCGATTCCCGCTCCAACACCAGCTTCACGTCTAACCCAGTCACCATTGTGAATGTTCAGAACGGTCCCGACTAGATCGCTGGCTCGATGCCTCTGTTGCCATAAGTAATCCATGGCCTTCCTCGCTTTCAACTAAACGATAAGTAGGATTATAAATATAATTACATAAAGATAAAAAGTAAAATAATTCACCTCGAATTCCGGCGTTCCTGTCAGTCTGCTTAATGCGGCAAACTCCAAGATCATTGTGCCAGCGCATGCTGTACACGTCTCACGCACTGTCCCAATCTTGGACGACTTCATACCATATTTCAGGTTGACCTAAACTCGAATCGGATTACATCAACACTCCAAAAAGACGCGTGCACCACGTACTCTGGGATATGGTATTCCAGTTGACGTATTGAATGCAGGCAACAATCGATAAGCGAGATCCTTCGCCATGGCTAACAGCTCGCCTCGATACCAACTCATTCTGTTGAACTTCTCCTGAATGAAGCCGGCGAGAATGTGGGCACTCAGCAGACCGCCAACCATGCGAATGTTCGTTTCGAAGACCGAGACAACAATGTCCGAATCGAAGCTCACATCGCGTATGATAAGCGATATACCTCGCTCGAACTCATCGAGATTGCCGAGGATCTGGAAAGCAATGAGAGCAGAGCGTCAATAAATGAATGAATGCGCCTTTGGGAATGCGACTGACGACGAGCGTGTCGAGACAATCGACGAGCGTCAATGAGAAGTTGCCGAGAGCATCATCCACGTCACCCCTGTTCGGTGACGTGTTTCGATATCGTCCTTTGCACGATAATCTGCATTAAGAGAAACGGAATAAATCAATGAAGAACAATAAACGAATTCGACCCTAGATCTTGCATCATGATCATGGGTCGATTGGAGTCAATTTCGAGGGGCGAGAACAAATTCTTACGGCATAAGTTCGTCAGCGGGATATGCGTGATCCATGTAAGCCTCGTACGCATGATAGAACATCGACTTGGCTTCATCCCTGAAACGATCAACAAGCCGTCAATTGTGAAGGAACATCAATGAAATGCGAAGACACTCACCTGAGTTGAATTCGCTCATTTTCATCGAAACTATCAGCAAGATTGGCGGTCAAAATGACGACGACGATGAGCGAGATGGTGATCCATGTAAGCAGTTTGTCGTTCGTCCTGTTCACCATTTGTCGAGGTGCAAGGCCAGCCCAGTGAATTCCGGCACAAGTCGTATGGTCGAATGTCGACTTGTTGGCCCTCCGATCATGCAGTTGTCATCTGGACGGCAACGTGTGATGATGTGGAGAAGTAAGAATTCGATTTCTCTGAATTACTAAAATCGTCGATTGGAGATGAGCGCCACGAATGGCGAGCAAGCAAATGCGAATGTAAAAAAAAATGAGCGCAATTCAAACATCGACAGCAAGCGCTAAGAGACAAGAGCAGAGCGATGGAAATTGTCGGTCACATTTTCAGAACTGTTCACTGGCGATAAAATTTCGCTTCCAAATAATTCGACAGTTTCCCAATCAATTAGAAATGATGAAAGTGAAAGTCAACATCGAGCACGCACCAATTGGCGACAATTGTCGTGTGATTGCGTATGAGAGTTTGTTGCTTCATTGTTTTCTTGCTCGCCGGAAACAAGAATATACAAGAATAGCGGAATAATCGTTCGATTCGGTTTTGAGTAACAAAGAGGCAAAAGTTGTTCACAAGATCCATCGAACAGGAACCATCGTACCGAATCGAATCCACGCATACGATGCCTTGTCCTCCGGCGTTGAGAGGTTACAGCTCGATTCGTGCACCATCCGATGTAAAGTTGTATTGTATAGCGAAGAGAAAGGCGAATGCCGGGATGTGCACAGCATGATCCTGATGACCATCTCGCCCTACTTCCAGAAGCTATTCGATGAAAAATCAGGGCCGAAAACGATCGTATTGGACGAAATTACGCCAGAAGTTCTGTCGACGATCATCGAGTACGCGTACACCGGACATGTCAAGCCTAACGCCAACAACGTGGTCAACATATTGGTGGCCGCCGACCGCTACAACATCATGGGCATCATCAGCGAGTGCTGCTCATTTCTCGAGAAGTCACTGAATCCTGGTAACTGCATCGGCATCTACCTCTTCGCCGCGTGGTACCACTACGACCAGCTCAAGTCTTACGCCGAATGGTTTCTGTTGAGGAACTTCGAGCAGGTTTCCAAGGACGACACCGAGTTTGTGGAACTCATGACTGAAGATTACCTGAAAGTACTGAAATCTCACTCTCTGTATGTCAGAGATGAAATGACATGCTAGAGAATGCTTGTAAGATGGACAGAACACGATCAACAAGCAAGATTGCCATCATTTCACGCTCTCTGCCCGTTGGTCAGGTTCGGTCTGTTGAATACCGATCAGTTCGAGCAGGTCATGGACCATCCATATGTCAGACAACATGAGCAGACATCAAGATTATTGCGACAAGTACGAGAGATACATTGCAGACTTAATATGCTCGACATCCAAGGCGTGCCACCCGTCATCTCGAAGGAAATGAAGACCCTCGTTACTCCAAGATACCCGAAAGACATCGTCTTCGTCGTTGGTGGTGGTGGTGGTGCACTCGAGGTGAACATCTTGCCGCAAACAACCATCGAAGTTTACGATCACCGTGCCGAACGCTGGCATCAAGGCAACATACAAGATCCAGCAGGTCCGCGCATTCACCATCAGGCGCTCGTTGTTGGCGATGAGATTTTCATTATCGGCGGACATCAAGAGCAATTCACCACCGTATTCAATTCGTGTCGAAAGTTGAATGTAATTACCAAAACC
>JAGGCA010003775.1:67955-78911 GCA_022876805.1 Osperalycus tenerphagus | reverse complement strand
TCTGTTTCGATCGCTTCCGGTTCTGATTTCTGTTTCGCAACTCAATTCGAGCTCTCTTCTGAAACTTTGTTGATGTCAAACTTCTGTTGCTATGCTCCTTGTGCAGATCAAGTCGTTTGTGGTGCTGGTGCGACCTTAAATAAGATGATCTGACGATGAGAAGATAACACATTCAATGTGTGTGTTATTAACTAAAAAGATTTTTAAGCATAGCGATGATCAATCAAACTTAAATGTGTTCGACACTAATTTATAGGTATTCAGGCTTACTTGTTACACGCTTCCAGAGGGCACATTTCGACTGAATCATCATCAGCATCATGATCGTCCGATTTCAATTCGCGCTTGATTTGATTTAATTGATCATCTGTCACTAGAATTGACATAAAACACGATTTTCAGAATAAGTAATTAGATAACAACCAACGGACCTGCTTTTAAGCCATTTCCAATCGCTCTCTCCTGATGAAGCCGCGATTTCTTCGGTATTCTGTATCCAAGCAGTGAATTTTTAGTAAGCAGCGAATCCGCATTGATCATTTTCATATCCTTCTTGAAATTCTGCACATTTGAGGGCGACCTCATTTTTGGCTTCAACAATGATCTGGGTGACTGTCGATACACGTGAGAGGGTTGCGAAGATGGAGGTGATAACAATGAACTCTTTTTTACAGGCAATGAAGGTGATTTCGGTGCACTTTTTACAGGTGTCAAATTATACATGCCATTGACGGGCGCGTTCTTGCTTCTGTGTGTCGGTGAACTAGGTACAGATGATGATGGTGATGACGATGTCGAGGTGATGCCATTCGGTGGTCTGCTACTCATCAACGACTTGGAGTTAATCGCCACTCCACTAACTGAAGCGCCATTGACTCGCGAACCATTCTCATCTTTGCGCAGATGGATGTAACATTTAGCGTACGGATTCGGTCGCTGTCGATTCATCTTCTCAATCCTGATCTGCTTGTTCAGTGTCCGCACAACGGAATTCATTCGAGTCTTGTCAGAGTCACACCTTTGCGTATCTTGCTGAGGTTCATAAATTACATGACAATTGATCAAATCATTGGCTAATTTAAGGTCATCGCTGGCCAGCAAATCGACGTTGAGTTGGTAATTCTCACTCGTCGGGTCGCCGGCCAGTAGCGAAATGGAGCGAGTGACGATCGACTCGTGAGTTCGTAGCCAGTTTCTCTTCACTTTCTCTCTTTTGCAGATCATGTAGCTTAGGTTTCGTATTCGCTCCAGATGGACTCGTAATCGCATGATGTCGGAACGCTGCTGCAGTTGCTGCTCTTTCAGGAAGGAGCTCGTGAACTTGATGAGCGATGCACCGAAATTGGATGTCCTTTTCAATTTCCAGTACTGATATACGAGGTCAATGAGATGATGATAATGATTATGCGCCTCAGGCGTATCTTCGAGTTTTTTTAAAAACTAATACGAAATTGGAAAATGAGTATACACGTGACGAATAAATCATTAATGCAGATCTTACATATTGCTGAATAGCATTTATATCGATGTATTTCCAAAAATCTGTCGCTGCTACGTTTCCGTCTTCAGGACTTGACGTTATATCAATTTCATGCCCAGAGTCGCCCGATTCGCTACAAATAAATGGAAAATAAATAATGAGAAATGACAATTTAAATAGTCAATCAAACTGACGAATTAACTCACTTTTTACTAGAACTATGACTACTTTTTTGACTGTGTTTCTCACAGAATGACTTCAATTTAACTCCCTTGCTTCCGTCGGTGGCGACGACCGCTGTCATCTTCAGCTTGTGCTGGAACGCACAGGTTACATGGTACGCGGTTTTGCATGCCTTCATTGAGCACTGTATTGGAGTGCCGCGTTTCATGTTGCATAGGGTACACACGAGATTCCATCGATTTTGTGGTATCTGCTTGATCTTCGTTATTGGCTCCATTTTTGTCACACATCCGAAACTGACTTCTGGGAGCCAAAGTGCACAGGACACGTGAGCCCACTGGTTGTTTGACGTTGGCTTTAAGGCACCTGCGACGTTCGGACACAGCACACATGACACTTTCTTCCTGCAGCCTATTGTTTCCCGAAACAAACAAGCAAAATTAATTACACGCTGCTAAGATAAGCTAAACGTTTAGCTTTGGGCGCAATTTCTCAAGTTTCACATCCCTGTTCAAACAGAATGACATTTCTGATTCGAGGACTTACCGTAATCTTGGCACGGTCGGCAGAGCCACTCGCCCTCTGGGATTTCGGCGATACCATAACATGCTTGGTGGACACAGATATTACAAAGATCACAAAACACCATCTCGTTGCCGTCTTCGCCATCGGGACTGCGTACACAAATGAACGAGATCATAAATCAGTCAGAGGCGCATCTTGGCAGAGCTCACCTCCGACAAACATCACACACAACATGGTCATCAAATTCGATTCCTATCCGATTCGCTTTCATATTCACTGCACACTGATGCTCAAGTTGGTTAATCACATCTTCCATCAATTTTTCGGGGACTGGTGGCACTTCGTCAGACTGCTCGATGCTCTGCAACCAGCACAGATCTGTCCCATCGAGTTCGTACCGTTCGGCTTCCGCGTCTGCATTTCGGTTCCACTGAATTAAAACCAAAATTTAGAAATTCGGACCACAGAAATAGGGGCGCGAAGCACAAATTCGAATACCTTAATCCAGTTTTTGGGCATTTTCACAGGAGATTCGCTCTTTCTGTCCTCCCTGATCTGTCTGACCATCGGCTGTGGCAGAGACGTTGAATTAACAGGTACCTGAACAAGACAGAGACGAAATTTAGCCAATTCGAAGTGATCAGTGAAACGGAGCGCACCTGAACGCCCTTCTCCCACTCCTCGCGCCACGAATCGGTGATGAGAAGATACTCATCCCTGTTCAACTGTTCCGAGTCTGCCATTTTCATCGCCGATATGAGATCCTTCCTGAAGAGTTCGGCTGGCTTCTTTCTGTAGCCGAAATTGTAGATACGGGATTTGTTTTGAATGGCGAAGAGATTACCATCATCTGGAAGACGGAACAGAGCGACATGTCAATGCAGAGACCGTGTCAAGAGCAGGTCGCTGGTCAATACCCGTTTTGATCTTCTTGTTGACGATGTGCGCCTCATCATCACTCATCGAACCGGTATTAATACGAAATCGATTTCGTTTGTCTGGAACGGACACAACCCACGCGATTAGAAGCATGTCGTCCGGACTAACCGAACTGTGCATGGATATCGGGACATACCGGACATGATTATTGGGCGATGGGAAGTCGCATCGGCTCTGTTTCAATGCCAACAGTCGCCTTATGTTCGAAATATTAGCAATTGTTTGCAGCGCTGAATTACTTCGTACCAGACCACCAAGTCCGCCATTTTTTCGGTTGTTCCAGAAAACACGTGACTGGGGCGCCAATTTCAAATTTCATCCCTTCGAGCTCTTTTAAGCCCATGTTTTATTATCTAACTTCGTCTTACTCATTTCGAACTGCGAAAATGTTCAGAGTGCCGAGTAATACTAGTGAACTAGTGAGACAACTGTGCAAACTTAAGAACCATGCTCAATATTAGAAATCATCGGGAATGTAATTAGGATGCACCACCAGAATGTAGTCCTCCTCCTTTTCGGTCTCGACGGCCTTGCCCGATTTCAGCGCGATGAGGATATTGTCGACGTGAATTAAGCGATCGATCACTTTGTCGCAGAGCACCTTCCGCTTGACGAGTTCCGTCTCGCTCTCGATGTCCTCGCACTGTGTCAAGTACCACTCGATCAACTGTGATCGATTTACTCCCTCGCTCTCGCCCACATCGATTCGCCCTTCTTCGCGTCTCAATTGTATGACGAACATGTTCGCCATCGACTTGTATGCATCGTAGCTCAGCTTCAATCCCTTGTGAATCTGCGAATCGCTCTCTGGTTCATCTTCGCGTTCGACTTCCATTCTTTCCTCCACTTCTTCGTCGTCGTCCTTAATATCTTCGGCCAAATCGATGTCCGGTTGCTCGACCTTGACAATCGATTGATTGAGAAGTCGCGCAGCTTCCTTGATGTGATGCACTTGAACGAAATCGCTGCAGTGAAGACGAGCCATTGCTTCGGATAAGCGAATCAGGGATTCCAATTGGCGTACGGTGATTCGCCAGGACTGCTTATTCGAGCCGGAAAACATGACTCTCGAACCACCACCCCCAGAGATTCGCAGCTGCTTGTACGTGTCAACCAGATACTTTTCAGCTTCCAGTTCCATTCGCGGTCGGAACTGTCGCGCGAACTTGATGTAGGTCTTTATATCTGCGAGTGAGTAGCGAACACCATCGCTGTCCATTCCATCGACATCGGCACCGCAATGCATGTCGACAATTCTTCTGGCGATCGCATAATCAGTGATTTCGTTGCACTCGTCGAGCAGTATGAAGAACAGATCGAATCGCGACATGATGGGCAGTGACAGCGATAGATTGTTTCGCAGTGATCGCGATCGGTCATAATGGCCACCAATTGGATTAGCTGCGGCCAGAATAGACGTTCGCGCATTCAGCGTGGCCTTCACTCCTGCCTTGGTAATGCTGATGGTCTGTTGTTCCATCGCTTCATGAATGGCAACCTGATCCCTGACGTCCATCTTATCGAATTCGTCAATGCAACATATGCCCTGGTCAGCGAGCATCAACGCGCCAGCCTCAATCACGAATCCGCCATCGCTATCTCGCACGACAGCGGCCGTCAAACCAGAAGCAGTCGAACCCTTGCCGCTCGTGTAAATGGCACGAGTGGGTGCGAAGTCGGAGACCACCTTGAGAAACTGGCTCTTGGCCGTACTCGGGTCACCGACGATGCAGACATTGATGTCGCCTCTCAAAGAAGTGCCTTCGCGACTTCTCTTCGGGACGCCACCAAACAACTGCAAGATGACACCTCGCTTGATATCTTCGTTGCCATAAATCGAGGAAAAGAGACTGTTCGAAATATTCTCGAGCAATTTCTTATCTTGCGTCATTTCGCGAATCTTTGCTATGTCAGCTTCGCTGAACGATGAGAGATCCTTCTGCTGACCGCCGGCCGGATCGGACGCCTTGAAATCTTCAGCCTTGGCGGGTGTGGTGGACCCCTCGTGGATACAACAATTCGCCAAGAATGCCAGCTTGTGAGTCATTTCTCGGGCTCCCAACGATCTCAACCCGCGCACTCCATCGCCAGCACCCGATTCCTGGCGCACAGAACCAGCCTGAGCAGCGAGCATCTGGCCAATATCAGGCACGGTGATGAGACAACCAACGAAATCGCATCGATCACCAGCCTGGATGGACTCCATCTGATCGGCACCGCGAATGATGACATCCAAACTTCGCGGAATGCATCCTCTTGGCAGTTCGGACTGCGTCTCTTGTACGCGAATCTTCTGGAAATCAACGAACCGGCTTTTGTGCAACAACAGCTTGAACTTAGAGCGATTGGCACATAGATTGTTGCGGCAGATAGTCGGCTGCGTGAACTTGAACTGCTGCTCGATATTCGGGATTTCAGTGTGACAATCAAGACACTGGAAAGTGCCGGCAATGAGCTCGGGATGGACCTGATGGGTGCGCACCACTTGGCCGGTGATGCGAATCAGTGTGCCGATCTTGGTGGAGCTCAGCTCGCGTATCTTCAGCCTGGTGGGCACGTTGTAGAACCCGATGTAGAAGTCCTTCACCTTGAGGTGCTTGACGATTGATGCACTGTCATGGTCAGCGCGGTTCTTGAGCGTCTCGTCCTGGATGAACGACGACAATGCGCGGCACAAGTACGGGTAGAGTCGGTAGAAGGCCTCGATGATGAGCGTGGCCAGGTTCTGGTCGAATCGCTCGACATCGTCGAAACCGACAAAGAGTGTGTTGCGTTCCGGCTTGACCAGGGCGAGCGCGTCACGCCAGTACCTAGAAAAGAGGTGACAAGGAGATAGTTGGACAGGTACACGAAGATGAGCAGAGACTGAATGACGCACTTGGACCTGTCCGCATTCTCTTCGCTCACATCGTCGCTGTACTCGGTCAGGAAATCTTTGAACAGCTTCTGGCACTTCTCTGCCAAGTCATCTTTGACCCGAATGATCGCTCCGATTCGTGTGTCGGCAACATCCATGGCTTGAAATCGATCAGTGTCAGGATGGACTTAAACGCCACCATTAAAAGGCTCTTTGTGGTGACTTCGCGCCTGTTTCGGGCCTCGCCGAAATACGGAGACCAGACAGGCGAACTGCCAACAGTTCAAATTGCTTCTCATCACCAACATTCGATTTTTGCTCAAAATCTCACGTTTACCTCACGAGTCAAGATGCCAGTTTGTGTACTCTGTGCATCCGACGATACGTTGATGTGGCACAAGGATGGCGATGGACTGGTCACCTGCAATCAGTGTGCGACCACCGATGGCAGGAACAAGGAGACGGCCAAAGGGAACGAGAACAGTGACCGAGTGACTCCCGGGCATGACGGTCAGGGTGGCGAGAAGACGGAGACAAACAAAGATACGAACACGACCGGAAATGATGATGGTGCGAGTGGAGTGTCGGGGAAGGACCAGGAAGGCAGTCAGGATGCGGGGGCCGGAAAGGAGACGGAGAAGTACAAGGACGGGCAGGTCATGTTCCTAAGGAAGGGTTCCAGGAGCAAGGCCAGACAGAGAACGACGGTCTTCAGCACCAAGGGCAAGAGCAGAAGAGTCATCTTCAAGAGATGTGTAAGTTGCCTGAGTTGCCTTTTTACTTTGCTGACACTCCTCACCATCCAGGCGGCCAAGGCTCCAACTGCGTTCGCCACAGCGATCACATCGCAGTCCATCTATCACAGAGGCATCTACTACCAATTGGGTGACATAGTGTCCGTCATCGATGCTGAAGATGAACAGATTTATTACTCACAGATACGTGGCTTTCTTCAGGACCAGTACTGCGAAAAAAGCGCTGTCCTGACCTGGCTGCTGCCCACTCAACAGAGTCCAAAGGACTTCTTCGATCCACGGACCTACGTTCTCGGTCAGGAGGAGGACATTCCGCGCAAATTGGACGCGATGACGTTCGTGTGTCACGCGCCCAGCGATTATTTCAAGTCCAGGTCATCACCATACCCAACACTGTCACCAGATACCGATTGCGGCTACGTCTGGAATTCGTTCGGCGCTCAAATAGTGCACAGATCTGAGTACGAAGAATGCAGTTGAAGATTGATTATTAGATGTTTTCTGATTGAATCTCTGAGTCACATGGATTGTAGGAAAAGTCAAATCACTGAAACTTGGTGTTTATTGTTGAAAATAACAAACAGCACAAACAACTAACGCAATGAATAACTCGTGGTCGCTGTCGACGTCAATACTTAATAAGAATCGAATGGCACATGAATTGCACTAAAAGATCAGCAGCTAAAAGAGAACAAACCATGTTAATGGGCGCTGAAAACTTGGTTACGCGACCGTGTTTAAAATCTCAATGTAACGACAATAATAGTGGCAAAGCGGAGATCATAATCATTAATTGAGATAACTGCTTTGGTTCTGACTAGGTGGTCATGCTCGATTTGGTTAGTTCCATCATCAGTTTGACACCAAGACTGAAGACATGACAGGCGCGATTCTGACAACACAACTGGGAGGTCAGGAGATGTGAGGGACAACAAACACCACGATGATTGATAGCGTTCAAAACATCGATTCATGTCTAAAAATGCGAATAGTAAAAGGTCGACGATAAGTTGTCGTCGCTGTCATGACGCGATGTGTTTTGCGTGTCGCTCCAGTAAGTTGACAGTTAGTTGAGAATTACAAAAGTGAGTACTGCTCTGCCCGAGCCTAATCAGATGGCAGAAAATTGGCCAAATGGTACCTGCATCAAGACAACATGAATCACACTGTACTTGATTAGTACTCCTTTGCATACGTACTTGTTGCAAATGTGCGGACGAACATCTTCTTCCTGCAAAGTGACAATTTATTAGCATCATTTAAATTCGAATTGACAACTTCTCATCACAACTTCGTCGTGCTCTGTGCTTACCATTCGGACTAAGTCCTCTAGAAATGGAAGCAGTTTCAGCAATTCTGAGTCGGATTTGTCCATGAACCAGCTCTCAATTGGTATGCCATTTTCGATCTATAAGTGTGTGGTATGTGAGCATCTCACTGACAGTAAATTTTGTCAATATACCTGGTATCCAAACGCTTGAGGAGAATTGTCGATGATAATTGTCTTTGATAGATCACGTCCGAGGATGTTCAGATCTTTGATGTAGTTACCACAGACGCACACACAGTGCTCACGAAAAAGACGAAATCTAAAGAATTCGTAATTAATTGAGGCATTATAATTGGTCGTTTACCAACCAACTCACTTGATCAGCTTCCGTTGCGGGTCTAGCAGATTAAGAAGTTTATCTAAGAAAAGGAAACTAGTATAAATATGTCGATGCCATTTATTCACTCTCCATTTACCGGCGTAAACCTTTTTCGATGCAGTGAAAAGAATCACTTCGAATAGCTGTGACACCTTCTCGAGGAATTCCCTAAAGTAAGGTCTTGTGCGAACGTAAACGTTGTACTCGGTATCCTGAAACATAACTGGAAACGTGAATGTGGCATCTTCCAACTCAGTCAAACTACAGTGGACCAGCGTTTCGTCCAAATCCAGAACGAGTGTGAATTCCGGTGAACTTCTCGTCTTCAATGGCAATGCGGGACATCGACGACGCATTTCTGGAGTTAGCGGAGGCAGATTTCTGATGAAGAAGTACGGATCGACATTCTCCCAGTCTTCGTTGACTTCGCCGTCTTCGGGCGTGTTACCGTTGCCCACGGAACAATGACCATCGTGACCGTTGACGTTGACCGAGTGAATCACGTCGACGGTGACGTTGTTGTTGAGCGTGTTATAATTGCTGTACACGCAAACGGCATTTTCCTGGCAAGTAGCGTCGTCGCGTCGTAGACTCGCATCGATATCACAAATGGACTCTCGACAATAACAACTAATACTGGCCACATCGTCGCTCACTTCTCTGTCACCATCACTGCACCCGTCCTGGCGAATGTCGCGAGCCAACTGCTCCCTCTCCCCATTGCACTTCGTTAGTCGTACTTCAGTCAACCTGCCACGAACGCGTGTCAATCTCTTGAGTTTGTCGTTCTTATGTCCGACTTTGCGTTTCCTGTTCCTGGCGCCAATCTGAATGTCGCTCTTCTCGTACTGCGGCCTATTCACTCGCTGGCGTGAGGCCAGCCGATCGCCATTCCTCGTGGTGACCTTGTTCCTGCTACACCCGACATCGGTCTTGTTCTTGGACGCGCGCGGCGCTGTATTGAGGTAATTTCGCGGATTTCTAAGCGTAGGCATGTCGAAATCGCGTCACGACGGAGTCTTGGACCATCGTCACGAGGACCACGCCATTGACACCCTCCTGAACGCAGAGCAGACATGGAAAACGAGAAACGGTAATGGCAGGTGAGACGGACGACTTACCGATGATGATGAGATGGTGAGATGATGATGGCGACAAGAAGCGATCGTTGGATCGATTAATATAAAAAGCGGTTAACTAATTTAGGTGCGAGAGGTCGCCACTGAGTAGGTGCATTGAGTCAGACACTATTTTCAAGGCACAATTTCAACGAAAATTATTCCATATTACATTGGCTATATCATATTGAGTGCTTATATCGATGATGGCCATAGGAATTTTCTGAAAGTTATTAAATTATTAATTTGAGAATCTCGACTCGTCTGTACTACGATGACCGCCGTTATCCCGTCATAGATGCGAACTTTCTCGAACGGAAACGGGTCGTTTAAAACGGCGCTAAGGTTCTATGATCGATGTCAAGTCAAGTCACTCGCTCATTCAATATGCGAGACTGGCAGCATATATAAATCGAGCAGTTATCATAGGAGTGTATCGCGGACAACAATCCACAATCAACGTGCGCATAGAGAGCACGCCTCGAAACGGGATCACTCAGGCAGACAACAATGACATTGGCATTAAAATATAATTGATTAAATTGTTGCTCGATTAACACTCGCTAAGAACTTGCATGTGATGTGGTGATGTAGGAAGAACTTGGAAGCGTACAGAGAGTAGACAGGTATGTGACTATATCTGACGCAACAACAAGTTGCCGTTTTAGGTTGGCATCGATGAAAAACCAGTTCGACCTGAGCAAAATTAGCTTGGAGGTCTTGTTGTGTTTTTATTCTTCCGAGAGACGACGTCCGCTTGACTTGAAGTTTAAGTTCCAACGATAAGTTCGGCATCAATTTGCGGTTGCCGTTCTGTACGTGTGTACCACACGTACGTGTCTCGTCTCAAGACAGTCTAAACCGCGTCTACGTTATGTGTTTATCGCCGATTCGTGTTTAATTCGTGCCGACTTAAGTCAGAGAAAAGTGACGATTACTTAATTGCTGACAATCATCATCGCCTGATCATCAGCATCATGGTGGTTAACGGTTCACTCGATGACGACTGGGAAGAGATGCCATCGTATTCTGAGTTCCTGCACGGTGCTCGACGGTTTGCCGTTTACAACTGGAATTATATGCGGTACAACTACACATTTCCACAAGATTTACGGGATGACCTCAAAATGTGCTGGAGCAAATTACACGTACTTGATTTCGTTATCGTCACCGTCCTGGTCATCGCCTGGACTCTCGGACGGCACGTCGCCACCAGATATTTCTTTAAGGTAATTGTTCAATCTTACACATCTGAACATCCAGCTCCAAATCAGATACGCGTCAGACATAATAGTTGGAATTAATTTCGGTTTTTTTTACCGTTACAAACGCTTCGATGTGTGCCCTGCTTAGGCATTCTTTAGAAACGGTAAACGTGTGTGCGCAGGAATTTCGAGAGTGGTTTAATTTCGAATACGAACACTCGATATTACATCACATTACATACTCA
>JAGGCA010003775.1:53164-64476 GCA_022876805.1 Osperalycus tenerphagus | reverse complement strand
AAGCGAGTGAAAAACGATAAGTGCAATAGATTGTCATACACAATTTAGTAACACAATTTAGCAACTAGTGTGCACCTCAATCATATCGGCATCGGATCGAGTCATTTCCCATCGCTTCTCGCATCTCGTTTAATCACTTTCGATGCAATCGCAATCATTTGGAACGCTGTTTGCGGAAACTCTTTCGCACAGCTCTTAGGTTATGTGGGCGAACAATTGTAGTGGCTACTCTCGCTAATTTCGTCAGCCGTCGACGTCGACAATCGCGAACCGAAGTTACCTGACTGGTGGTGAGACACGAAGCAAAGCAGTTGGAGGAAAGGAAATGAAAGGATGTGTTGAGTGTCGAACCAAGTTTCGATTGCGGAGGACGTGAATCGTGGCTCGCTCACCGCGGCACGTGCGATCGATCAAGCCACTATTAACTGAGGAACTCACAACTCTACCTTTGTGGAGATCGAGAACTGTGTGCTCGTGTATGCGCGAAGTCAGACCACAGATTCCAGTCCCCACTCTATGCAATCTTAGCTTTGCTTGCCACCACCATCAAACAATTAGGGGCAGTTCGCGACCATTTTCTTCGTCCCTCGCTCCATCTTCTTTTATTCGTACTGGTCTCACCGAAATTCGACACGACACGATTTAATTGCGAGCAACGTAACTTAATTATTGATTTAATGCGCGCCACATGCTACTGAATGGTTCATTTGAAGGCATATTCATTAACTTTGCGAACATCCATCACACATGACAGATGCGTCGCGCTAATATTGATAATGCGCGATGATGGCTGATGGTAGAGTCGATCGAGAGGAATGAAGATATCGGGGTGAAGATGGAAAACGAGACAGACGGATAGCAGCAGGGAATATGGATAGAGAGTTTGCTGTCGTTCCTGGAGATCTGCAATCCACCGGTGTGTGCCATGTATTTCCAGGTGGTTTAGATTTGGCTGATTTGTTCTGGCATTGTTTCCCTGAGAGCCACAGACAGCGATTCGTTAGTCGTTCGTTTCTGGCAACTCGAACGAGATCGAGAGGCATTACGGCATCGACGTATTTAATAATGCAAGAGTGTAGCGTGATGATTCCCCTTCCGATGCGACCCTCCGTACTGAAATGGTGTGGCACTTTTGCATACCTACCTCATGTGTGCTTGGCGTACCTCTCTCACCATACCTGGCGAGCAGAACGCAAACGCGGCCGTCGAGATCCCCGCCCGATGTCGGCTTGGCGTTTGTATTCCTCGTGCTCTTCGTGCTCTCCCTGGCTCGTTCTCTCATTCTCATTTCTCTCCCATTCTCATTCATTGTCGCACTCATGCCGTAGCCGGACGTCGAGCACCTTTTGCACGTTTCTGCACCGAGCGCACTTTCCGGCTCAGTCTCAGTCTGTTCTTCGTGTCAGTCACCCAGTCAGTCTTGAGATCTCTTGTTTGGTCAGTTGGTCATCCGATTTCCGAACAACGTGCATCGGTTAACTTGGCATCACCGTTATCGTTATCACGTCGCTATTCCATTAGTGACTCGCGACTTTAGGACGTTGTTGACGGCAATCTTCGTTTGCTTTTCGCACCGCATCGCAATCTGCATTTAGTCGGTCGTTGGTCGTCGGTCGTCTTGTCGAAATTGTTACACAACGTGCAACAAGCTCCCATGGAAATATCAACGGCAACAAATGACAATTCGATCACTCTCAGTCACAGCATGGACTCTGTGAATGCCGCTTCTGAGGAAGAGGTAAGCACTTAATTGATTATGCTAATTATGTTCATGCAACGTTAACGCGTAATCCGTAAGCTGGAGGAAGGAGAGCCACGAAGAACGACCAGCTGAGTTAGACGAAACGACGAAACAATTCGGGCGACAGGAACTGATAAGAGCGCGATCGCGAGGCGTATTCGGGATGTAATTTGAGCATTAGTTGAAATTTGCGATTTAGGCGGCGATGAATGGGAATTAAACGGCATGTGGACACGGCTGACGAGGCATACTGAGAATTGCGTATATTTTAAGCGTATATTTTAAAGGGCCTGCCGCATTTCCGATTGATCTCTCCATCTCTCCATCTCTCTCCAGTGACCGTGTTGCACTTTCCTTTGTCAGTGAATTTCCTGTCCCTTTTCAATATCGTAGCGGAGCACTACAAAGGCACCACACTTTTTCCGAGCTTTCCTGTTTGTTCATCGTCTTCACGTGCCTCAGTTCTCTCACCACCACCATCCTCTTATCGCTTGCATCTGCTGGTCTCGATCTGAGACCAGCCTTATGTGAATCAATGAAACCAGCGAGTGACAGAAATAAAGAACAACATGGAACTGCTTAATGGAGATCATCTTTTGCATGTTGCTCGCTTTCTCACATCAATTCTCACACAATTTATGGTCAGCAGCCACAACGGTGATTGGTGATTGCCTCCCGTCTATTTTGCTGGACGGTGGTCGTGATCCTTCATTTGTTTCGTGTTTCTTACGCTCTAACCACTGGCACTTCCACATTCCATTCCCTACCTGACCTGAATGTGTTGCCGATGTTGCCACCACGATTTAATTTATCAAATTTCGGCATAATGGTCGATTAGGAAAGAGACGTTCGCGCCTGGTAATATATGACACGAAAGAGTTTTTTTTACGGCACCTAATCGTTTCTATGACTACGCGGCCGGCGAATGCAGGTAAAATCAATCGACAATATTTCCCAAGTAAAGTAACTTATATAAAACTATGAAGCAACTGGCTTTACTTTTACTGTCTCCCTTCCATCACCATCATCCCACTGTCAGTGTTCGCTCCCCATTTTGCTGCCATCAAAAGACCGTCTGCAACATAAATCCTGTCAAGTTTTCCGGCGTTTTACAAATTATGGCAACAGATAAATAACTCACTCACAACACCGGTGATGAGATAGAAAGAGAGAGAACGAAACACACGCGAACAATGCAACTGAGCGACGGTGCGTCGGCGACAGAATGCGGCCAATTTATCGTTGTGCCGATAAGATCGGATTAAATGCGCTCTGATGCGACGCAATTACCGTAATTAAGTTATACCTGCCTACCACGCGGTCGACCGAGCTCTTCGATATGAGTTTTTTGTTCTCCTCACTGAGCACATATTTTTCGGTAAGAGGAATTTGTTGTTCGATGTAGTGCTGTAGTGGCCACATATCGGAAAATGACGACGACACGATGCACGAATTTCCTCGCCGGTATTGCGCGCGACGTACGGTAGGTACCTAGCGCGACATTCTTCCGATGTATGGATTTGCGAATTCTTTTCTTCACCGATGCGAATACTTCCTCAATCTCAATCTATTGCGAAGAATTTCTGCATTAATGCATGAAAAGAAGGAAGGAGAATGATGGGAGAGAATCAGCGCGAAATATTATCTTCGTTACAATGTGTGTACAGTTGCGAAACTGAATTTCTGAATCAGCATTTATCACGCGCTTCCTTAATGACATGCATATTTATTTTGACTTCGTTGTGCGCCCACCATTCCCATTGTTACACACATCGAACCGACACATTTTCTAATGAGAAATGTCGGAAATCGTTTCAGCTATGCAGTCGAGCCTAGTCGGCCATGCTTTTGTTCAGATAAATTCAACGTTCGCCACAATCGACGACCACTACACTTGAGTGTTCGAAAAAATTAGTCTGTCTCGCCGACAATTACGATGTGTGTGTGTGTCACGCCGCATTCTAACGAAGTGAGGTACCGGTGGCCACTTATCTCTGATTTCATCTGACTCGCAACTGTAATCCAATATGGAACACCTCACACAGAAAGAGTGGAAAGAAGCATTTAAATGAGGAATAGTTTAATGGCGAGTCGGCAGGTTGTTGTGCAATGAATTTAATGAAAACAAAGCCCGTACATCGCTTTGCAAGCATGTGTAGTTAAGTAACGAGAAATCAGAATCGAGTTGATGCCGTCGTATTTGTGCTTCGATGTTGAAAATACCTCCAGACGGTTTTGTGTTCGTACGCTCGGAGCCTATTTGATTGAAGCAACGAGTTCCGAGTTATTGTTTCCTGTCTGTTGGCTTTTCACTGTACTTACGTATCCTCATCCTAGAAGTGTACACAGAAATCGAAATCTCTTGACTCTGAATGCTATCTCTGCTTTTGCAATTCTCCAGCAAAGCAGAGCATCTTGAAAGCAAAAAGTGGTCGGAAGAGGATATTTTTGACTGTAACACTACGGAAAGCCTCTAACATCGTCGTTAAGTGTGGGAATCGAGCACATGCATTGTTTCGCATGCACTAATTTGGAATCCGACAACAAACATGATACGTGTATTGTCTGTCAGACGCACACCTTAGGCAACTATATCGTCAATCAGAGCTGCGTGAACGATGCCGAGCTCAGCGTTGAAAATATGGCCCAGTATCACTTTGCTTTTACCTTTGTTTGCTCAACGTGAAAGCACGGCAAGAACAGAGAGAAGAGAGTGAAATACATATAATGGCACGGCTCAGAATTCATTTTATGCAGCATAAGCGCACTAAGAACCTGAATAATTGAAGAATTTATCTCCAAATGCGGTGCACATACAGCGCAGACATGATTCTTCTCAAGCACGGGCATCGAGCCGCGCTGACAAGTGACATGTACAGAGAATCGAGTACATATGGTATGGAAATGCTAATGAGAATTTATTTGCTGGTTAGAGAGTTCAGATTCAGCTAAGAGACTCACTGGCAATGATTTTTGATCACTCTTCATCGCGCGAATCGACCATCTGCACCACCATCGCGCCATCAAATATTTGTCGTCGTGTCATCGCCAGGCGTGTGACTTGATCCGCACTGTGAACGGACTGCTCGTTGTCTGTTCGAAGTTCGCCAACATTTCGCTATGCATATTCCATATTGAACATAATCTTAATGTGCTATAAATTATGTATTGCGTTCAAGCGCATCACGAAGGCTGTCTTGACGACATGACGAAGTAGTGAGTAGCTCGGTGCATGAAAACGAACCAAAACGAATAGAATCCACACCCTGAATATCATTGTTCGTGTGACACGGGCCTGACTGGTGAATTATTTTTAACGCGATATGTCTCATCCCGAGTGTGCGATGCGGTCTCATTACAAGCGAATTATGCAACGTGTCTTTGATTCGATTTCGTACCTAAGGAGCTGAGCTGGAAGAATATTTTTGCGTATCTGTCGCAACAAATACTCGATAGTGCATCGATATTGATCAGTATGGAGAGGGGTACTTATTTTTCGCGTGCCACGCGAGCAATTACCATTAATTGGAATGTCGGAATTGCGTCGAGGACAACGTGTAAATGTGTTAGTATGGTGTTGCTGCTCGGGGCAGAAACACAGAGAAGACACTTTACAATAGCTGCTGATTAAGCCATTTTCGATGCTCTCGTGCGTTGTTCTCACTTCAACTGGACTCCGAACTCGCGATATACCAAATGCACGACTCGACGCCAAGTCTGTTTGCCTCCAAGTCAGTTCACATTTACTCGTCATCCCTATTATTTATATCTACTCTCGTGTCGACTAGTTAATGCAGATATTCGCCTGCGAGGAATTTTTAATTCCTTTCAACTGACATCTCCAATACTCGTTTCAAAATCACATCAATCTCGGTGTGCTTTTCACTGAATTGCGCTTCAACTTCATATCCGTTCTTGTTACAGTTGATATTATTCCGAAATGTTCGACTGAAAATTAAGCTCGATGCAGGGCGCACCAATTCATCAATTGAAGCATTAATTCGCTTGGAAAGATCGTCGCCGTGCGCGTGTCGTAATAACGAAAAACATTTCCAACTTCGTGTCTCAGTTCTGCCGTGCTCGTAGGCCGGTAATCAAATGGCAGAAATGCTTTCCTGTACTTTCGAGATGAGTCTCGGAACGCAAACAACGTCAATAATTAATTACAATTATCGTCAATTCAGGGCAACGTATACATGAGCGATAACAATTTCCCATCACGCTAGATGAACTTGTGCGGATGGGATGCGGTTTGACGTGGTTAAAAAACTAGCAGATTGCGAAGAAATAGTTTGCCGACTGTTCTTATTTAATTGAATCGCGTATTCGTCGTTCGTATGGCTTCGCTGTTCTCCTTGCAGCCAGCACGCTAATTTGATATTCGGGTGAATGCCATTTGGAAATTGTTGTCTGGACGCACGGCAACGGCAACCAGGTGTACCTACAACATCAATGGCAGATGTTTCCGTTCCAGAGCAGCCACAATGAAGGAGACTGATAGGGAGAGGTGAATACAGCTGATATTTGCTTGGTGGGCAACAGGAGGTGAGGCCCGGACGACGACGAGAGGGGTTCGAACGCTTCGGAAGTGGTCTCTCGGCACGTGGCAAGCAGCACGCGGCACGCGCTCGTCTGCATCTGCCTTTACGCACTCATGATCACAGTCAAGACGGTGGACGGCCTTACCAAAAGTGAGGGAGAGTGCGGAGGACCACGACCGAATGATTTCACGTTCGGCATGTGTGTTTCTCAGAGACTTACCTTCACGACAGATGCTTCCTTGGAACAGATTGCTTTCAGAGCTTCACGATCTATTATTTTCTCAATGCTCTTATGCCTCAAGTCGTACGCCAGGCAGTTTTCAACCTCAGTTTTGCTCTGACGTGCGCGACGTGTACAATAGATGTGCATACATGTCGTATAGGTAAATAAAATATTCGCGATCTTCTTACGCTGACAGTTGCGAGAAGAAAAGACGATTAATAGTGCTCCCAGCAGATCGACAAGAGAGCCGAGTTCATGTCATATGAATGTCTCTCTACAGTAGTGCCTGTGCACTTCAAGCACTAGAATAAAATTCATACGATTTCGGCTGTAATATATTAGTCAAAACGCAGCGCTTGTTGAGAGGATTCTTAAGTACATTCTTAAATAATAACGAAATTTTACTGAGAACAATTCATTAAATCTGGCACACGGGGGAAATTCATCAGGATCAAGAGGCAGAGCAGATAGCATTAAGAAGAGAATGGGTAACGGGCAACCATAATAATAGATCGCGATACCTGAAAGTTAATTACCCGAATCTTAATGGTCGCTCGGTATTCGCCGAGTGTCATCAGAATTCGTCGCACGCACCGTAATTAACATTGCCTGTCATACACTTTTCACTTTAATACACCTCCACTTGCACTGAAACTGTGATTTCGGATTCTGAATTTTTCCTACCAGAACTAATTCCGTGCTCTGCCAGTTTTAATTGTTTTCACCCAGAAATCTTACCGATGACAAGCGTGGCGCGAAAAACCTGGATTACCGGCTTTCGCACGTCGTCGGGATACTTGCGACTGACGGTTTCCGGGTGCTCAATTCTTCGTTAACACGAATCGTTTGCTTGTTAAGGAAGAAGAGTCAAGTCGCCAGATTAAAAGCAGCTAAATGAGTCGCGAAGTCACGACGAGAGTGAATTTAGCTGAGCGACAATCTGCGAGAGTTACTTTCAAGCGCATTATTGGATTTCGACGGTTTTTAAAAGTCCGCATTTGAGACACATGCCGGAGTGACATTTTACAGACGAACAGCATTCGTGTACATGTACAAGGCTCGACGGGCGACCATTTCTTCTGGTCGACACGCTCGCTCACTGTAATGTCGTTCGTCGAAATTGCACTTACATGTAGTGCATCTTCGACCGTTCTATGTCGCCGCCTTTCACCAAGTACATCACCGAATACACCACCAGGCTCGTGAAATTGTGGTTACCTTGCAGGAGTGTTTCGCGTGTTGTTTTCGTCCAAATTTCAGTTTCTTCGTGTCGTTTTTTCTATGATTAATGGCCGAGTGCGACGAGGAATGGCTGCGAGCGGATATCGTATTGTGTTTGAGAGAACAAATTAGAAAGAGACAGACGGGTCAAAGAGGAGGGCGAAAGAGGAGAGAGAGAGATAGACAGACAGACAGAGTGCGAAATGACACCCAGTATGATAGGAGATGGATATTCCGAGTCAGACATAATAAGCCGTTACATAAACGGCGCAATTTGCCCACAAAACTAGGTGACTGTCAATAGATTGTTAACGTAACAAATGCACGGCGACACAACGCGATATCTGCGCGACTCAGAACTCGCGGCAGGTACACAATTGATGAGTTGTGCCACAATTGATTTGACCGCATCGTTGCGTGCGATCTCCACCTGTAAATGACAGCGGAACTGAGCGCTGAGCGGGCAAATCCGCTGAGAGACGTGCATTTTGATTGTGAATCGAATGGAGAGAATGAAAAGCGTTGGATTGGCTCGGCGCACTCGACACTGAATTGCTCGTGCCATTAATCTCGTACCGATCTGAGGTCACCATAACAACAAATGTTGCTAGCCGGAATAAGTCAAGACCTGGGTGCTAGGTACTTGATGAGCAGAGAAAATCGACATGAGAGACCATCTCGGCGTCGCGTGTGCTGTATCTGCCAGTGGATCAACGCGAGCTTACCTGCCATAATTTTATGTAACTCTACGCTTTTCGAGGAACCTAATAGCCGAACTCTGACACCGGCAATCAAGCTTTATAAATGCAATCGGATCGGAGATTTATTCGGCCCCACCAAGCCTGTGCTTATCGCGCGACCACTGCGATCAAATTCATGGCATTCATCGTTTTGTGTTGAAAGACAATTTTCTCCGAATTCGATTCGATTATTTGATGATCAGTTTGAGGATCAGTTTGCATATGTATTTATATTTACATCCGTACCTACATAGCTTTGCGAAGAGAAGTTACGGTTGCCAACCGACGGAGCAGTTTCACTTTGTCTGAACGAGGCCATTAAATTTGTATGACTGTCGCGTCACAAATGTCAGAAGACATTCCGTCTGGCCGACATGCCTTCACATGTTTGCTTATGGGCGTGTAATGAGACATCAAACTTTATTAAAATTGCATAATTCGCGCCGCTGTCTGTCTGATCTGATTTAGGCAGGACTCAGATTGTTAGTACATCGCCATCACAGATAATTTGATTAATAACGCGCGACAGTCTCGACGGGCAAGTTGGAGATCGTGGGTCCTGATTAGCGTAGGCGAAGGGAAAGTTTCTCGGAGAGAATTTCACCGGAAGATTCCTACCTGATTCAATATGCAACTCGAACATGTTGGTCGTTGTGCTTGT
Source organism: Osperalycus tenerphagus (assembly GCA_022876805.1). Lineage (NCBI taxonomy): Eukaryota > Metazoa > Arthropoda > Arachnida > Sarcoptiformes > Nematalycidae > Osperalycus > Osperalycus tenerphagus. The sequence goes on along the minus strand of JAGGCA010003775.1, from coordinate 55,349 downwards.
TTTCTTCTGAATTATTGGCACTTTCATGCAGCTACTTGTTTGGCGACCAGGCCTTGTGTGTTCCGTGTTGGTGTGTCCTCAGGTAGAGGATGATCGATAATCGAGATAAACAGAAAATATCAGTAGTCATAGTAACAGAGTCGATATAACTATGAACGTGCATAGTTTATCTGCTTGTTGTTCTGACAGACAAAAAAAAGATAGTGTGCCAAAGAGGGCAAGGCAGGCAGCAAACAGACAGACAAACAGACAGACATGGATCCGAGTGATCAGCTCGTCGTCGCGAATCACGAAACTCCAAATCAATTCACTGATCCTATCTCGCGTCGACGATTTCGCGACCGCTAAGCGATACTGACAGACTCGATAAAAGCCTGTTAATTGCCGTAATTGAAACCTTCAGGAACAATTCTAAACCGAGAATAAATAAATAATTGCACCGAACTCTAGCCGCTCATCCGTGACGTGATTACAGTGGACCGAACCTGCGGCTTGCATTTACTCGCCATTGTACCTCTAGCATCACACCTCTGTCTTGTTTCAACTGTCACATCATTCACCAGCAAATGCATTCATTGTGTCGCCCTTTATCACTTGAGCTCGTACAACAGTTTCTAATTAAACAGAAGTGGCGCAGTGCGAGACACACTGGGAAAAAAAGCAATGAATATTAAACGGCGAGTGAATTTTGGCGTCACAGAGAAGGAAGTAAACGAAATTCGTGCTTCTAGCACAACCATCGTCTCGGATCTTCTTCTTCACGTCCGCTCCAATCCATCAGATGTTTCTCAACGACAGTACAACTTTCGTGACATTTTCAAATACCATATTACCATTATCGTGATGGTAATATATTGATAGTTATACGGAAACGGGAGACCAACCACCAACCACTGTGTGCTACCGCCAATTGAATTTAATCAATAACACAATTTCGTGACTGTTAACGGCCGGCACACGACGATGTCTCATTTGATTATGCAAAACTAACTACGATTGCCGAATTGCGAATGGCAGCGACGAATGCAATCGAATTGGAAATTGCACGCTGTGCGTGTTTGTGTCATTTCTCCAGTTGTTCAATTTTGCTTGCTGTGCCTTCTTCCTCTCCTTCCTATTCGTTTTGCGTTTTCAGCTGTTTATTTGGCACACTCTTACCTAATGAAAATTCAAATTCAACTTGTTGCCATGCAACATTCGGGAATATTGTAACAAAGCCAGTCAAAATTGTGCCTGAATAATGATAATTATGATGATGATGTCGAAATGATGGATTGCCGCAACTCAACGTTCTCCGTTTCTTGTCTCTACTCTTACAGGTACGAACGCTCTTCGTCAGTGGCTTGCCGATGGATGCGAAACCTCGAGAACTCTACCTGCTATTCAGAGCATACAAGGTAAAATCGATGTGCCGAGAACTGCTCGCCAAATTACTTGCCACGAATATATACATAAATATTCAAGATGACTGCTGCTGAATGGGTTTGGGATACTGACACAGACAGACGGACATCCAATAAAGCCAGCAGGACTTCGCTCTGTCTGTCTTTTCAGCGAGCTCCATTAAGAGCTGATTACGGTTTTCGCGATTTTCGTTGGCCAGTGACGTTGAAATTCAGTGCCACTTCAGGATTTGCAGTCGAGATGCGCTACTATTTTTCAATAAAATGATGACTGCTCTGAAAAATGTAATGGAAGTTCGAGATACCGAAAAAGTACACGTAAAACGCGCACACGTACACTGATATTCGTATAACGGCGAGATTCGCAAACATAACGCACATCATCCAAATGTTCTCTTGCACATTAATTTTTCACGGTTTTACTGTTCCTATTTCTCAATTTTATTCGGCTCGATCTTCTGGCGGCCTCTTCAGTAGTTGTATACCTGAGTGAAAATAGGACGCAAACACGTCGAAAGTGCGGTCTATTGATAGTACATCTGAGGATAGGCTCATCAAGATGGTTGGACTGCTTCTCGTCGTGTGTCTCACGGGGAGAGAGGCACATAGTAATCGCGAAGCCATGCAAACATCGAGATGAGATCACAAAGATGTTACGCAACAATGCGTCGTCATGCACACAGACAGTCAGGTGATGTAAGGCATCTCAGGTGATGTAAGGGTGATGTAAGGCATCTCAGCTACGCAAATTAATTTTCTTTATTCTGCTTGCTGGGTACCCC
>JAGGCA010003775.1:8665-22977 GCA_022876805.1 Osperalycus tenerphagus | reverse complement strand
GAAACTTCGTTCGAAACTTCGTTCGAAACTTCGTTCGAAACTTCGTTCGAATGAGGCGCGTCTCGCTCAGCATGACATGTGCCTAATCAAAACAAACCTACATTATTATTCCACATCTTTCATTTTTCCATATTTCTCCTTATTCATCACCTTTCATTCCTGGCCTGCTGGTCGGTCTCTCATCTGATGTCAATGATGGACCACTTTATGGCTCGCCTCCACCGGCACATCGGCAAGTCGAGCTCTATCCAAGTGATCGTCGTTGCCATCGTCATTCACTCGATCATCTCCATCATCATCATCTCGTTTCATCTCTCACACTATTTCAGTAATTTCAGGTATGCCAATATCAACTTATTGCTGCTCGTTGGCGTGATTTGATTCGATTGATTGGTCCTAATTTTGTCTGTAGCAAGTACGAGCCCGAATCACTACTGGAGAAGACCGGCGGAATTCAGTTCGCGCAGAAGAAGTACGAAATCAATTTAGTGACCAACGAAGTGCTCAAGAGTGACCAGATTGCCATATATGGGTGGTGGATGGATCATCATCGATGGAATGTCGACATTGCGTGCTTCCGGAATGGTGCTGTTTGCAATAAGGTCAGAGATCCATACGGTACTTGCACAAGTTGCTTGTCATGCTGGTTTCGCGGACAGGTATTTTCGACTCAATGCAGGTCCGATTCGGTTCGTGCCATTTACCAGCATGTGCCTGTCAGACCAGATGCCGAATTGACGCAGGTCGACGTCGCACTCATGGCCAATGCACACGGATTGACCGAACAGGTCTGCCTAACTCGCTTCGTTGCTTCCACATTTTCAAAATTCAGATTAAATTGTCCATAGAATAACGAGCCGAGTTATGGCTTGCTCATGATGGCAATCTTGAGTGATGGCAGTTCTGAATATGTCAGGTTAGCAGTTGCATTGAAAATGGTGATTATTTGCTTCGATTTCGAAAATTGATTTATGTCTGTTGCACAGTGTCGCCTTTCCCTCCGACATTGATCAGTGGACCAAACGAATGGTGACATATTCATCTGTAGGTCACAAGACGATCTCAGCAATTACATTAATGATGTATTGTGTTGGCTATCATGGAAAAATATCATTCACGGATCTCGTTGTTATTCCATCAAAACACAGTAAGAGAAACGGCGCAGGCTGTTGTTGTTGCCCACAACGGGAGAAAAAAATGTCGATAAATATTTGCTCTAACCGTTAGAAATCGATTCGCTACGTTCTCGATCGCAACTTGTCACATATTGCCCAGTCGATTCACCCAATTTGTCTCCACCTCCTCACATCAAATATGAGCAGCTCTCAATCACGAGTGGTCGGTCATCTAGTCTTCATTTTACCACGACTTTCGTCACTCAAGTATCTATTGATCGACTGAACGTTCTGGAACGAAGTTTGCAAACCTGGCCCGGACCTGTCTCGTTAACTGTTTACGTTCCTGTTAAAGATGAAAGTGTTGGCATTGAAGAATGGCAGAAGTATGACAGTGACTATCCATTTATGTTCCCTGTCTCACGTGGATTTCTCACTGCATACATTCTAGGATTTATATCAAGAAGAAGTTAAACAGCCTAAATGTGACAGCGGACAGCAGCGTGAATCTTATAGCAGGCCCGAGCGAAACAGATTACCCAATCAATGCAATGCGAAACATTGCTATTCAACACGTCAAGACCAAGTACGTGCTACTTATTGATGCCGATTTCCAGCCGTGTCCCGATTTTGAGCAACGCATCACCTACGTGGTGTCCAAATACAAGTTATCATCGAAAGATGCCATCGTGATACCGGCGTTCGAGTACACTGAGAGTCCACAAAAGGGAGACACGGTACCGAGGTCCAAGGAAGAGCTCCTCCAGTTGCTACATCGAGAAGATCCTTACGTCAGGAGATTTCGAATGTTGGAGTCGTCAGAAGCTCATCGGTTAACTGATTACGCGAAATGGTTTCACGCCAACGCGCCTTACAAAGTGTTTGCTTATTCTGACAAATACGAACCTTATTTGCTGCTGCAGTAAGCAAGTTTCTTGGTACTGGCATTCAGTGAGTCAATCTAGTCTTGCTTCTTGTCTCATTCAGAAAATCGACCGATCTGCCACTCTTCGATGAGCGATTCACCGGTTACGGGATGAATAAGGTGACCCATGTCACGGAATTGTTTGCTGCTAAGTGAGTCAAGTAATTCGAGTGTGAACAAATTTGAAAAAATTCAATTCGGGTTTGCTTTTCTCTGTTCTAGGTACAACTTTGTGGTACTTCACAACGTTTGGATGATACACATCCCGCATAAGTCGACGAGTTACTCACAAGAGTTCCTGTCAAACGCTCACCAAAGACTTAAGAATCGATCACAACGATTCCTCTTTCTAGCGGATATAATTAAAAAATATCGTATCAAACAGAATGACTGCGACAAAGATTAATGCCGATTCTGTTAATAAATGCAACATGGCTACTCTATATATTAAATTATTATTAAATCTCATTACTTATATGAAAAATCGTTTTAAGGGATGGGTAAATCCATAAATTGGGAACCTGTCCGTAAAAATGTTTCATTGCTCATTTCTCACCAATGCGTTGTCTCACCAACTCCACACTAACATCACGTCGCAAATTATGGTCTAGATGTCTGCCGAAAATCATCAAAATCAAACAATGTACAGAGGGTGTACAGAAATTGATTGAATCATTCTCAAACTTTGAGACCAAGAAACGAACACAATATGAGGTGTCAGCATTAAATAGCCATGCATCCGGTTTGTCAAAAACGCAAAGTTTCGAATCTGAACTCAGCACCGGATTTACGATGATAACTATTTTTGCTCATTTCACTACGAGAACATTGTTCGATTTCGATGATTTTCGGCACACATGTAGAGCATAGAATGCGACATAATATATGTTGGTATCAAGTTAGTCGGACAATCGGAAGTGGCTCCGTGACGAGCATCAATCTCACAGGGTTAAATGTTTCACCGCTCATTTCATATGAACCAGTTGTTTCATTAGCTCCATACTAACATATATTATGTTCCATGCTATGGTCTAGATGTCTGCCGAAAATCATTAAAATCAAACAATGTACAGATAGTGTGAAATATGCAAACGAAGTTATCGATGTAAATTAGCGTCGGGCTGTTCCGAATGTTCCGCAAACAGTTAATGGCGCTGAATCGAATGACACTCGCACGCAGATCAACACCAGTGGACTGTTCGCAGCAAAAATCGGAACAGTCCGACGCTCATTTACAACGAATCTCCTTTTATTTTGGATATTGTAACAGTTAGTATATACCGAGTGAAATAAGCGAATGATGAAAATCAAGCAGATGTGTCGCCTTGGACCTGTATTAAGTCGCTGCGATCTTGGGCAGACCAAACTCATCGACTAACTGGCCATCCTAGTGAGAAAAAAGTAATTGGTAACCTTGTAGAAATGAAGAAACGCCATAACACTGACAGCATTGACACTTTCTGCGCCTGGTTCCTTGGTCGGCGCATTCGGCGCAGAAACTTCATCCAAATAGGTAGTATCCGTGTCAGCATTCAGTTCATCGCTGAGCGCCTCCAACTCGGCCTCAAGTTCTTCCTCATCCACATCCGGCACTCCGTAACTTCTACCGAGCACTTCTTGCACTTCGTTCGCCGATTCCATCATGTCCTCGAGCTCATCCTGCAAGTTCTGCAACGACAAGCGTTCATTAGTTTGCGGGACACGCGTAATTGACCGAACGAGAGAGAATCACCTCAATGGAATCGATGTTGATATTCTTGTATTCCTTCTTCATCTGCTTGACGCCCAACTTCATGGCGTCGACCTGTCAAAAATGTGACGACCATGTCAGCGACCAGTCATCAAACTGCCTGCTGTCAGGACTATTCTTACACTCGTTTTCGTGTCCTTCAGCATTTGAGTAGCGAAATTGGTCTGTTCCATGTTGAACGACTGCTGATGCATGTTGTCTCTCTGCTGTTCGTACATCTTCTTCTGCTTGAGCACTCGAAGTGCTTTCTGTTTGATTGCATTCTGCAGGTGAATCAAAATCAGAATCAGTGATGAGTGGCCATCGAGGGACGTTTCCACTGACCTTTCCGGGACCCTCCCTCATCTTCTTCATCTGCTCCTTGTACTTGATGAGTTCGGCATCGAGCCTAAGTATTTTCTTGTCGATAGACTCAACGCGACTGTCGACCTGATGGAAGATGGGAAGTGAATTCGGTTGTTTAGTGGACGTCGTGCTGGTGACTCACATTGGCGATGCAGTCAGTCAAGTTGGGCGGCGGTTCCTTGGGCGCTCCACGTCCGAACAGTCGATTCATGGTGTGCAGATACACCGAATTAGATTGAATTGAAATCGGCAATTCGACCACACCACTCCTGGTTAGCAACAACTCTTCTTCTTCTGCCACCTGCTGGTCGATTGGTGAACGCAGGAGAAGGAGAGGCGAGACAAAGCGAAGCGAAGATGGCCAAAAACCAGGAAGGCAAGATCCTACGCATCTCCGAAGACAGTGCCCACGATCTGGACAAGCTGTTCCACGCGGTCATCGGGCCCAAGGATGACAAGATCCCGTTGACGGTGCCGATGAGACAGCGCAACTTGCCGGACTCCTTCTTCAAGCCGCCGCCCGCTGGCACCAAGTCGGCGTCGCACAGTCGCGAGTCCAGCCTCGACGCCACCAATTCGTTCTCGCCTCCTCCGCCCATGTCTCCCTCGCAGCTCCCTCAGCAGCCACAACAGCAACAACCGTTCTTGGCCTCTCCAATCGGCACGTCGCTGCCCATCAATCACGGTCGTCACCACTCGTCGCCCGCAACCCTCCAGATGACCGTCGGTTTCGGTGTCAATGGCAACGGAGCTGCGACCGCGACTGGATCACTCCAGTCTGTCCCCGGACAGGCGGGCCATCATCTCCGTCAACTCAGCTACGACCTCGACAGTTTGCCGATGCCGCCTGGCTGGGAGCTCGCCAAAACGCCACAAGGACAGCGGTATTACATCAGCCACAACGATAAGACGACCACCTGGGAAGACCCGCGCAAAGCCATCATCCAGAGACGGATGCAGCAGCAGTCTGCCGTTAACGTGAAGTCGTTGGAGGACGAGCGCGAGAAGTATAAGCAGCGGCAGAAGGAGATTCTCTTGCAGCAGCAGCGGAAGGAGATTCGCTTGCAGCACCAGCTCATGATGCGTAACAATTTCGCTGGCGACATGGCTCTGGCCACCGTCGCGTCCGACACTAATGCCAATATTGCCAATCGTTTACCTCCCGTCACCACCACGGGCGTCGATCCGTTCCTCGGTGGCGGTAACACTAATCTGAATGCTGATTGCCATTCTCGACAAGAAAGTGCCGACTCGGGTCTCGGTTTCGGGCCCATTTACAGTCTCCCGAACACGCCAGAGAACATCCTGAGCAGCATGGACGACGACAGCAGCAATAACAACTCGGCCAACCAGAGCAGTCACACTGACATGGACTTGGAGACCTTGCAAGTGGCCAACCTGGATCTGGGCGCCGAGAACATTGACTCCGACGACCTAATGCCACATCTGTCGTCAGACGACTTCAACCCTGACATCCTGAGCGATGTCGAGGCGCTGCTCAACACGACCCGCGACAACAGCTGGTTGTAATTGACGTGGCTTGAAAGCGGCCTCGACGAGCATAGCAGCCATGCCATCGCTTCTCGTCTGGTCTGCGCGACACAACAAACTCGAGTTACCTGGGCTGGACTCGGAGACGACGTCCAGTTTCAGTTCAAGTTTCTATTATTGCCTACATCCTCAGACGACACAACAGAACAGACATACACAGACACATCACACCACACTACAACCTGGAAGGTCGGTCGGGTCAAGTAGTATTTACGTCGTAACTTTAACGTATATTATTTTATGACCTCTCGTGAGCTTTTTCACATACAATTCAAGTTTTCGGAATCAATCAATCAATCCTGTGACGATGTGCCTTTTCAATGCCTTAAACACACCATTCTCTAAGTGCCAAATTGTATGGACTCTGATTGCGTGATGACAGCCTTGACAATCATGTTTTATCTGTATTACGATCATTATGATTATGATCATGCCTTGATTAGGTAATAATTCGCTATTTACAAGTATTACCTTTTTTTGTACGTTGTGCGTTATGTGTTGATTGAATCCATCCGTTGGTTGTTTGGTGTTGGGTTTGTTCGGTTGTCTCAGAACAAGTTCCGTACGACCGTTCAGACACTTTCTTCCGCCACGATGTTTTGTTCATCCCGGTAATTGACGTTCATGTTCACTATGATGATCAAATCATCGCCTTTCGCTGCCTTTCAATAAACTTTAGATTTGTGAAACGCACATGGAAGGAATGTCACAACTCCGACAAGTCATCGACAAATCATCGACAAGTCATCGCCAATTTATTGCCGAGCTCTCGCTGCAACAAACAGAACAACTTCGTCGTGGGCTAATTTTGTCAGTTCATATTTAATAATAATCGTCCATCACCCGATTCTTTAATTGTGTGGTTTGTCATGAGTTTTGTTGAAAAGTACAGAGAAAGTGGATCAGAGCGCCAGGTAAGAGTTGTGTGTGTGGTGTGTTCGAAAATTAGATTAACATGATCTCAATTGACAGTTTCATTAACAAGCTAATCGATCGATCGATCACTCGGTCTGTCTCTTCACCGTTTCTCGATTCGAAGAAAATTCTTCACCTGCTGGTTACATCAGTTCACTGCAGGACTATCGTCGTCGTGCCGATATCTCGTTTCATTGCCGTCACTACAAAAATATCGTCTTATGTCTGCATTTTTGACCTCTGTCGGTAATAATAATTCTCCAGCAGCGTTTAAGTTATCACTACAGTTGCTCACAATCTGATCGCTACATCAGCTGGTTCGGTTGGTACTGTACCAATGGTAAACATTGCGACATTCATCATAATCAAACTGCAGATGATTCGTGTTATTAGCATCTTGAACAGAATCCAAGTCAAACAGAGAAGACACCAATGCGACGATCACCAATCGTGAAGACGACTGAGAAATGTGCTCTCGGCATTCTACACGAAAACATGAGCCAAGCAACTGCATAAATTCACCCACTATCAGTTCGATGTATTCGGATTTGAAAAAAAAACAATCCCGATCGATCACCAAATTAGATTCGTACATTAGATAGCAGTTAAGAATTTAGCGCGTCCGTACAACGACAGGAAAGGCATCGCTGAGAACGTGTCCCTAAGAGAAATGACGATGATGAGAGTGACGAGAACGTAATAAATTACTTACATCACAAGAGGTGGTTGATTACATAACATTCGTGAACATTCGACGAACACGAACACTTTGGTGCCGATCAGAACGCAGAGCTGCCATGCGACCTGCAATTATGTAATTTCGAGATTCCCACTCACTGCCAGCTACGAGAACTAATTCAACCGCTTCCAACACTTCAGACACATCACCATTAAGCTAATTAATTTAAATTTCGTGTTTTGCGTTGTACGATCAAGGCACTAAATTATGTCATGCTCAATTCTATTGAAATTCGTTTGATTTCGATCAAGGCCTGCCTGTCACCATAGGACCAGCTCTGCGTTTTGTATCTGACACAAGCATTCATGTGACGGATTCAACAATCGTTTGTCTGTCTATCTGTCATTTTCAAACTCTGCTTCGTCTCTGTACACAGCACACACTCGACGATCGCGATTCACAGAATTCTGTCTAAGAACAATAAACGGAAGAACGAGAACACATCAGATGGATTCGAGAAATGGAGAGTTATCAATGACGAAGAAACGAAAATTAATATGCAACAATTTACAAAAAAAACATGAAATGTTTGAATAATTGCAATTAATATAATAATTATGTGCATCATAAATTAGTGAGCTGAATTTCTGACATCTAACATAATGTAACTAAACGTTGCTCTGCGAGGCAGTCAACAAAACAAGAGAAAAGAGTCACGCTCAAGTTGAACTTAACTTAAAATCTGAATCAAATCCGAATGAAAACCCGCGTTTTAGAGAGTTCTGCTTGCGCGGAGAACCGTTCATAGAATTTACACACCCGAATCACCTCGTATTCTCTCTCATTGATCAATACACAGCTATGAGACACTCACATATGGAGATAATGGAGACGACGAGGATGGTCAGGATGGAGATGGAGATGGAGATGACAATGGTGATGATGGGACGATGGAGCGATGGGGCGATGACGGCTGTCGTGGTGATAGTTAGAGAAAATAAGTCAGACAGAGAGCGAGACACAGTAGCGAAGAAGGAAAGCAAATTATTGTGCAATTACACACACACACATTTGACATATTCTCAACTTGGTAGAGATTTCGTTCGTTATCATTATTCGATTATGCACCACCTTCATCTCGTCTGTAGAAGTCTGTTGTCGCGTAAACGCTAAACAATATCGCCTAGATCGGTCATCGCGCGATCAACGTGATCTGAACCGTAGCAATATTAGTAGGTAATAGTAGTTAACTAACAAAAATGGTATAGCAATTACATATTACAAGTAATGAAAAAACCGAAAAACTTGCTTAAAAGCGATTTATATAATCTTAATAACTATAATTTCTCCATAATAATATTTTTTCTTCTTCATCTTCTTCATCATCTGTTTTATCACACACAATAATTGAGGTCGTCTAATTGTTTGTCAATCAACTCGCGTCAATTAGCGCTGTGGTTCGGTGAAAGTAGCGACTTGTTCGGATTCCATTCCGTTCCGGCATCGTTCTTCTGCATTGTGCATGCGGTTTAGGAATCGTATTAATTGCGTCAATTGATGGGATTCTTTTCACACTGATTGCAATGTTGTCTAATAAATAACGTCGTTCAGTTTCATGATGGTGTTTGGTGCACACTCTGACGAGTCGTCGACGATGCACTCGAGGTGGTTCTACAAAAATTGATGCGGTGGCAGTTCTCTTCCGATGGTAATTGATGAGTTGAAATTGGTTGAAGATTAATATCGAATTCGTCAGCATATCTGCTGAAATGAGTCGTCGAGTTATGATAGGCAGTGGTCAAAAACGGCGATCAAGTTCTCCAAGAGAAGAGCGAAGAGCGAAGAGCGTTCACAACTTAGACTACTACTACAGGTCTACAGAGAACAGTTCCTTGTGTAGAGCTGGAAATTCGAGACCAGGTGAAGATCGTCGAAACTTGGAGAGAGCTTCCATGTGCAGTAAACTTATCTCTCGCAGCTGTGGTATTTTCGTCATCAGAAGATCGTACGGACTAACGTCGCCTTTCGAATACGGCTTATGGGTCCTGCTTAATTCGTACTTGAGTGCTTTCGATATCGCTTGGTTTAATCGCTGGATATCGACGACGCCCTTCAATCCTGGTCGGTCTGCGAACAACACGACGAAGAATTGTACCAGGAATCAAGCGGAGACTGTCGGTCGACTTCTTACCTGGTGACAGTAATGCGAATGCTGAAAATAAAGCTAATTCTCCTTCGGTCAATTTCAGCTCTGCGATATTTTTGGCAAATTCGAATGCATTCGTCACCAGCCTCATTTCCGTTGTTTCTGTCGGAAAGATGCACAATTTTATTAGTTTCGCGCGATGTGAGAAAGTAGCTCGACGAAGCGACCACTTACCAGACGTATTTCTCCTGAGAAATACATCCATTGGTGTAAGTCCCTCGCCGAAAAGAACTTGACCCGTGCTTAAGTCGTAATATCGACTCATTCGGAGACAACACAGCTCGAAACTGCCTGCTTTGAGAAGAACGATTTGGTCGTCTTGAGATAATTTCATGAAACCGGGCACCATCTTCGCGAATTCGATAATTTGCTGGATTACATTCGTCAACCGTGTCGCGCACTCGAGCCAAAGTTCTTCATGACTCTGTCGAAAGCAGCAGACAATAGGAAGAAGATGGCATGAAAACTGGATTGGCAAACAAGAACAATCAGTCATCGTCTGGCTCACCATATTCCTAAAATAATGCAGTCTGGAAGAGTCCTGCGGCTTCCTCATTAAGTCAGCGATTTGTTCCGTTGTAAATAAACACGTTCGTTGATGCGCGTCGGCAACGGTTTTTGCCAGCAATTCTATGGCAGAACAATGCTGATCAGATAGACTCGGCTTCGAGCGAATGTCAAGCTACTAACGGTCTCTACCTAGATGTGAATTGTTGGTGATGGTGTTTGGCGAGACTGTCGTCGAAAGCAAGCCGTTCGTGTCAGGCAGTGCATCGAGCGTCGAACGCTGCGGGTCGAACGTTGTCGAGTCGACGAAGTCTGTTGTACCTTAAGAGACAGAGAATGATGGTTAAGAAGAGATGAGAGAGGTGAAAATTGAACTTACTTCCGAGTTCAAAAGTCATTGCTTGAGGAGTGTAAGTATAGCCGTTCGGTGTGTACGCATTCAGATCACCGTTGTATGGCGACGTGTACCTGACCAGGGGATCACACACAAGCGAGACACCTCAATTAGCGTCATCATTGCATCAGCACAACACGATCATTAATTGATCCAATTACCCTCCATTGATGTACGGCACGTGCTGATTTGACGAGGACGGCTGCTGCTGCTGGTCGAACACAGAGGAGTCTGGAGAAGGGTCTGCTTGAGTCTGAGGTGGGTGAGATGATGGTGTCGTGGTGGTGGGTGGTGGTTGCCCTCCGTTCGACTGCGGAGCGTTCTGCGGACGGTTTTGTTGCAGGCGGTGAAATCTTACTTCGTCTTCAACTTTCTCCCGCTGCTTCTTCGACATTCTTCCGAATTTTACGGCTATTCCCAGAAACAGAGCACAGCCACCCGTCATCAATCAATCAACGACTTTAAATTCAAAATTAATTACCGTCTCGTGACATGCCAAGTGCGAGACACTTCTGCAATCTGCAGTACTGACATCGATTTCGATTCACGCGGTCGACGACGCAATTCTTCTGTCGCGGACATTGATAATTAACGACACTCGATTGACTCCGTCGGAAGAAGCCCTGCAGATTGTGGGAAACACAAAACAACGTTTCGGAACGCGATGGTTACGTGTCGGGAATTAGAGCATCAAATTGAGCTGCAGTTGAGTTCAGTTGAGCCGCTTTGGTGATTGCAATCAACAACTTTACTCAACACAACTCGATTCAGTTCGGTCGCATTCGACTCACTTTGCATCCCTCGCATGTGATCACTCCGTAATGCACTCCTGAAGACTTGTCACCACACACTTTGCATGGAATTATTTCGATTTGTGCTGCGGATCACGGAGAGAGAGAGATGGGCAGAAAAGAGAACAGAGAAGACATGTGAGAAGCGTGAAAATCGGTTTGTAAATGAGAGCCGGGAATTGCTCTGAATTGCTCTGAATTGTTCTCTTCGCACTGTTTGCCGCCTCGCACACTTCACACGCCGATACGGTTTCGAGTGGTGCTAGAATTACGGACAGAGAGAGACATGGAGACGGAGACGAGCAGATAGTGGGTAGGGTCGCATGGATGGCGCATGATGATGATCGCATCGCCATTAGTGTGGTGCGGTGTGTACCAAGCATGAGACTGAGCCTGGTGCATGAGATGCCTGCATATCACGCAAAGTGCTGTTTGCCATCAGATCTGATCTGATAATTGCACGCCACCACTCCAGTTCCACAGTGACGGCATACGAATGGAACGGATGGATGGCGGATGGCGGAGGAGCTTGGTCGTTGCGGGCTCTCCTCCTCTTCGTCGCCGTTGCCAGAATCGCTGAGTTGCCAGGACCTGCAGTCGTAGTCGTGCAACGAGTATCACGTCAATATGGCAACCGCACCACTACAAACATAGAATCTCACATTTGAGTAGGTCAAAGAACTCTGCGTACATGCCGTTGGTTGACCTAATTCAAAACCCGGAAGAAATGCGGGCGAGGAGTGTGGATGCGTTCTGCGTTACACGTTTTGCGCGTCCAACACCATTCTGCGACACAGGCGAGTAACGGAAGTTTCATTCGATTCAATGTCTTCAGGCAGGGAGAGAGAGAGAGAAAGATGGGGATCGGAGATCGGGGATGACTGTGACTGGACAGATGTTTTGTTGTCGGTCGGTCGATAAAAAGAGTCTCGAACGTCTAAGACCATGACAAAAGGGTTCGATGCATGTGCGACACAATACTAACTCAACTCCAGACTCAAACCAGTGATGGGGATTCGGAGAAGTGCGAAAATAGCGGAGTGGGAGAACAGAGACGAGACGAGAGGAGAGAAAAACGAGACGAATAGCTAGCAGAGGAGACCCTCAAAACCACCGGAAGACGGGCAGCAATCAAGGCAAACACCTCACACCGACCGGAGCACGGCAAACGACAAACAATTTCATAATCGTTTACCTCCACAGGAATAAAATTATTGCGGGTACCGCGGGAAACACTCAAAATTAACGATTTCGATCCAATGCAATCGAGAATGACACTTAATCGGAGCGAGTAATTAGCATGATGCGTGATGCATTTGCCAGCTAACTGCATCGAACTAGACCGATGGTGGATGCAATTAAGAGGATGCAATTAGGATGATGCAAATCAATTGAGTGGTGACTCAAGAACGATGAGTGCCAATGAGGACGATGATCGAGCGTGGAGATGGAAGCGGGCAGCAATTGGGCAAGGAATTAGAATTGGCAGTGTATTGAGTGTGGATCTGGATGGCGATCAAATGACGCGCAGCAAGCATGGAACACTCGCCAGATATGTACGGTAGGCAGTAAACAAGAGAAGAATTTGTGTTGGTTGCGATGTGTCGCTGGCTCGATGCTCGATGGCAAAACAGTTGTAAAGAGATTGAAAGCGAGGTTCGGCGTCGATCTCGGCTCGAGATCTCGACGAGCCCAATAGAGCGAGGCGGCGAGTATATAGAAACGCGGAAGTCTGATTTTTGCCAGCCATCGACGATCGTCTATTGATTCCACACCACTACTCTCGTCTACCTTTGATTGATCCGGACGATGTCTGTGGTTGGGCCACCTCGACTTTGGTGTACTGCGTACTCCACGACATGGGTCTGAATTCGGCGCTGGACACAGCACTGCACAACTGCACAACTGCACTGCACTGGACGAAAGTCTGGAGCGGTCGTGTCCGACGGTACGGTCTCGGTTTCGGTCTCGCTGCTGATGTCGATGTCCGTCAAAGTGCTGGTGCCGCGAACGGGCGCGAAACACGCACATGGAAACTGATCGTCGGTGGGCGCATCGTGTCGGGCCAGTTAGGTCACCTGGATGGACACATGTCGTACAGATATCCATGCAAGTCGGGCGCTGGCCGTCGGTGGAGGTGGAGGTCGGTGGTGTCGGTGGTGAGTCTGGGCCGGAAGACTGAGAGATGCAAACTCGCGCGGCATCAGTTTTACATAATCGCGCACCTTCGCACCATTCGCACCGTTGAACACCTGTTTACAGTTCCAATTGCTCGTCGTTTCCGCGAGTGATAGCGGCACACAGGCTCTGCACCACACCACTCTGACTGCCTCTGCCTCTGCCTCTGCAGTCAAACAGTTCCCAGTCAGTCAGTTCACGTTACCAGCGCATTCCTATTGAGAGCTGCGCTGAACTCTATCACTCTAGTCGGCGCGCACTCTCGGCGGAGTCTTCCAAGTGTGCAATCAATGAACGGCATGGCTATGACTCCACTGGATGACTGGATTGCGGGAATCGCACGTCTGGACCTGCGACCTGCTCCAAGCAAATCCGGCTCGACAACAAAATCTGCGCTGGCTGGTACGGCGTGGTACAGAGTCGAGTCTGCACTACAGACCCAGTTGACGTGAGGAACGGCGCACAATGCCGAACAATCCCATTCATGCATCAAAGTTCACAGAGGTAGTCAAGTCAACGTCGTGAGACTGTTGATGAGACCGGCAACTGAAGACGGCTGCCATGGAAAGACGATGAGACACCTTCGAGCATGAAGGAGGCGATAGAACACCGTCTGCATGACGACCACGATTGTGATGATGCAAGTCCGATGTTCTTCGGTGAGCATCATACAAACAACCGGATTGATCAGACACAGACGACGATGATGGGCTGGGAGCGCGACTCAGACCGGGAATGCGGTAGTCTTGTGCTTGTCTGTTGTTATGCAATCACGCGAGTTGCCCACTCACGCAGGACCGATAACAGGCGAGGGATGACGGGGTGCGGGCTCAGGCTCCATGCAGATAATCATGATTCAGATTCCGATGGATGCAGCTGCAAGAGAACTTCAGGGATGCGTCGAGTCGTTAGCGTCCAAATTACCTAATTGCTGCTTGGCTCAGTCTGTGAGGACT
>JAGGCA010003773.1:8546-19308 GCA_022876805.1 Osperalycus tenerphagus | reverse complement strand
ACTGAGCCATTTTTGGGTCATCATCGTCATTCGCAATCTTGTCGCTCTTCGCACTGTTCGCGTTCATTATGGTCCGTGCGTCGCTAAGGAAAAGCATCATCACGATGCCATCCTGCTAGTCCTGATCCAAACAGAAAGCCTCAGCGAACATGATCGCTTAGACACCATCCTGGTACTCGTTTGGCTGCTGTGACACCTGCATCACGATGGCATGGGGAGACACACCATCCATCCATACCAGTAGATCATCAACTTCACTTCGCTTCCGTACTCCTGGACCGTCTGCGAGAAACTGTCATAGATGGCCACCTGGCTATGAGGGAACTGGCATTGGCACTGGCGCGCAAATTGGACGCTCTGATCCTGTGCTTGCAGTCCACATTGACGACCTGCAAGAATTTCTTGCCTTCCATCGACTCCGACTCTCCGATCTGCAGTTACAGCACGTTCTGAAATCCGTCCACCTTGTACTGCGATGCCATAAAGTGTTGTGCAGCATTCACGATCGCGTCGGTCAACGGATTCCTAATGCGTCTCAAGCAACTCTTGTCGGCTCGGGACAGAGTGAATTCTCCAATTTTCAACCACTTTTCTTGCATCTTGCTTGATTAAGTCTGCGGTTCTTTCGTCTGTCCACTAAGCTTCTTCATCAGCGACTTGTTTTCCTTACTTGGTTCTTCCTCACTACTACCGGGATGGTCAGTTTTCATCTTTTTCGATGAGCTGCTCTCTTGGTTCATTCCACTTACGTACATGAGACGGAAAGATAGTTGCGGGTACGTCGAACTGGAAACAGATGCAGATTGGGAACAAACAATTTATTTAGAAACATGAACCGACGATGCGACGCGAGATCTTCATCGACGAGGATGACAGCATTACGGTGTCCATCGAGTACATGGGTCCAAAGATGAAAATTCCAAGCTCTGTCAGCCCACACTAGACAACTGACATAACCGAGCATAGCGACTGGCCACAAGTCCCAATTTAGTGCCAATTGGCACCAAATCATATCAGGCGGCTGAATCCATTTGCCTACTTGCAAATCAGTGATGCAAATCGCTTTTTACCTGAACCACAGACACAGTCTAAGCTACCTACCGTTGTCAGTGGTATAGATTCAAGAACTCGGCACATTTGTTACGTGCCACAATCCATCCATCAGGAACAAATCCTTTAATCCTCGATATGACTTCGATATCTTTAATAATGCAAGAAACGTCGCAAACGGGCAGGTGATGCAGACACGAATTTGCTCCGACATTGACGCCTAGAAAACAGTTCTTCTATTTATGTCATCTCCTTGTCTACGTGCACTTTCAAGCAATTCGTCTCCCGACCGAAACTGTCTGGCAATTACAGTTAGCCGTTTAATTATTATTATTTCAGAGAAGGTTTCAACTAACGGCTTTTTTAGAAGAGAGGCTCCTACAGTACTTAAAATCATCTGCTCGATATTCGATACATGGAAAGTGGTTGAATGCTTAATGAATGTTAGCCTGGAGAGCCACTTGAAAATGCAGTGCAATTTTTCTTTGAATTTACAAAATTGTCAAAACTACCAAAGATATTTACGTGCTCCAAAAATCAGTTCAATGACCACGAAAATTGTCTCCAACTTGCTTCGAAGTTTGAGTAATTCCATTAAATTCAATAAACTGATCACTCTGCGATTACCTACCCAGTAACTATGCATGTGTGTCTCACCATCAGTCTCCTCACTCCGATCTCACCTGCTCGCCTGGGGGCGATGGTGAAGAAGGCATCGTGCCGCGCGTGCTGGGCTCGTGCCAGGCCATTCGCCACTCGCCCGTCACCATCACCAGTCCGCAACGGCAATGCGATGCACTCGCAAATCGCAGCAACCCCGAATTTACAATCATTGCCAGAGATGACAATTGCAATTATGCCAGACAATTGTAATGCCGAGTTC
Organism: Osperalycus tenerphagus; assembly: GCA_022876805.1. Taxonomy (NCBI): domain Eukaryota; kingdom Metazoa; phylum Arthropoda; class Arachnida; order Sarcoptiformes; family Nematalycidae; genus Osperalycus; species Osperalycus tenerphagus. The sequence continues at coordinate 17,375 of JAGGCA010003773.1, read as the reverse complement.
GGCTTGGTGATAGTTAGTTTGATCTGTAAAACGCGGTCTGTTGGTGAAGAATCACTTGCAAAATGAAAAGAAGTGTCATTAAATCAGGCAGAGCGAATCGCGTCTGGACAAACCACAAAGCGATGGCATTGAACTCGAACGAAAAGCGTGGCAGTTAGATAAGCAAACATAAATTAAGCAAACATAATTGAGATACAGGCATGGAGATTTAGCTGATCAATAAACAACCTTTTTGCCACCAGTTTCTTCCACTTCTCGTTCGCACGTGTATTCAAATTAGCGGCAGCTGCGTGCGACAGATTTCTTTCTTTCTCCAAGAATCCATGACGAGATTAAGCTGTAAAACTTAGCGATTCGCTAAATGATGATCTACTCGACCAATTTGAACTTGTTCATCAATGAAAATTACACGGAAACAGACATACACAAACATGCTTCGTGCTCTTTTGTCTCGCTGACGACATCAATGGTTTGACCCTCATTAGCCTCGCTTGTCTACCTGAAGCTTCTTCGGCAACTCTCCCGGTTTATCATTACGATGTTTTCGTGCAATTACGACCACATTTTAGCCGCAGGAATTAGTTGACTCGCGAATCGCGGTTTGCCTTTAGCTCGCGTTGCACGCGCAAACCCGAACGACGGCATGTGCCGAAGATGTCGATCTCTGTGGACGATGATGGTTCATTTCGCGTACCCGATTGGTCGAAAGCTATTCAGGTGTGCAAAACGAGATCAACTCTGATTGACGATGAGCGTTTTTGGTTGACTCCTCTCCACTCGCCAGAGACAATCACGGCGAGAGTAAACGATGCGATTAGAACAGAGATCTGATGAGATCAGTTTGCGTTTTGTGGCGCACGCACGCAAGACGCGCGCTCGACTTTCGCATTCACGAATTTGCACAAAAGTTGATATATTGCTCGACTGTTTACCTCGATCGCCGATCTTCTTTGTGATACGGTGCGTCGCGACTAACATCTTCTTACCCACACGATTAGCTCTCTGTGCCGGCTGAGTGCTCTCAAGTAATTTCGGTCACCTGCGTACAAACCCGCATTTCACGCCCGATAAGTTTCCTGAACTCTCTCTTTCGCTGGTGCCGTTGTCACATTCGACGACTACGTTGTCGTGTCGTGTACTGTCACAGTGTCGGACTGTCGTCGAAATGGTCAACATGATGCACGAGATGCGACAAGATTTGCAAACCACCACTTTCGGTTCACTGGACGTGTCACGCTCGATGCCCATTCCCTTGTCGTCGATAAAGTCAGTCGGCTGGTCGCCGAATTCATCTTTGATATTGCCGATGAAGATTCTTCCGATACAAGATCCGCGGTTAGCAGATGTGTATCAACCGCTGTCCAACACGGGCCTTGTCGCGGGCCTGAACTCTCCAAACCAGCATCTGTCAACAGTCGGTAATGAATTCGGACGCAACGATAGCAGCGAATTGACATCGACTGACCAGTCGCTGATTCAGACAGCGAAATTGGTGAAGAAAAAGTAAGTAAGCGCGTGTCCTGAGCGCAAATATGGAATGATGTCGGATGGTTATGTGGGAAGCGTTAGATATAGAAAGCGTGAGAAAATGAGCCGTGTGAGAATAGATGACGATTTCTGTTCATTCAATTAGGAAATCACGTAACAAGAGCACGTACAAGCACGTACCACACCGCGAAAAACCTCCGCACCTGGTGGCCAAGCGCAACGCTCGTGAGCGAAGAAGAGTGCAGGCGGTCAATAACGCGTTCAATAGGCTCCGAAAGTGTGTCCCGTTCGAGAATCGCAACAAACGCATCTCAAAAGTGAAGACACTTCACCGAGCCATCGAGTACATTCGAAATCTCGAAGAGATACTCAGGCAGGCTGACGAGCAAGAAGAAGCAGCCAGAGAACTGAAGACTGTCTCGGTGCACAATGTTGTCGTGTCGGATGGTCCACAGGGTTGTGACATCAACAACAAACAGTCATTGATTGAGCGAAACAATAAAGAGAATCTTGCTGATCATCGATGGATATCATTCGATGCTGTGAGTAAACGCGAACGAATTTCGTGCATTGCTCATTTGCATGCCTGAACAGTTTGGAAACAAGCAAATTTCGTGTGGCCATGAAAATTTGATATTCTGATAATTTGAATTTTTTTCTCGCTCCCACAGAACAGCAACCACTACGAGAGCCCCTACATCACTCCCTATTATCATGACAATTACTCGCCATCGATTCACTGATGCACGTAATTTACGCGTCAACAGAACGCTTGACGGGCACCTCACGTAACGCACTGTGATTTTCATTCATAGTAATCATAATCATATCGTCAGTGAACGTTTTGTTTTGTGTACCATCATCACTAACTCAACACCGACAGAACGCAACGCAACACTCCAGTTCAATTCAATGCACAATGCAAATCCCACCGTCCAGGTGCAGGCATAGTAAAGCTAATTTGCACTGAGCCACTCGACATTCATTGATTCCGTTATAACGAGGCCTCCACTCACCAACTCGCTGGTCAGTTCTGTGGCGTTGGCGACGTGATGCCAGATATCAGGTGATTAATGATTTTTTACTATCCATCCTCCACACCTTTACGTACCAATTTAGAGAGGAGACAGAAAGAGCAGATGGAAATGTCTGCTTCATAAGAGTGACGATGCACAGAAGATACGCAACTCTATGGAGTACTTCTTAGCATAAATACAGTTCTTTATTAAATAAAGAACGTCTAGAGTACATCGATGAAAATTTACATTAAGGGTGCTTATGTGGATCGTCAATAAGTGTGGTGACAGGTAAAAAACACTGAGATTGTTTCGCTATATATAAAAATAGAAGAAACCAACTAATGGATGCTAACTTCGAGTGTCAGATCAGATCAGAGCCTGGCTCTCGTTTGGCAAAGTTGGCCGAAAAATATCACGATTTAACTACAAGTGATCAGTGATCACTATCTATCAGATTCCCGACTCGGCGATGCCTTCATCGTCTAGAGGATGGACAACAAAGAATTAGTTGAACGTTGCACTAAGAAATGTAACGCATAAAATATTCCTTGCAGAATTACACGCGATATGAGAAGGGAAAAGCGTGGAGAAGAGAGGAATTAAAAGGCCACAACCGGAACAGTCTAAAAGTCTAAAACGAACAGTACTGAAGGAGGAAAGTGACAAATAGAATTACCTTCGTATCCTTGATTGATGTGCATCTCTGGTCGCGGCGACTCGAGCAGGTCGTCTTTTCCGTCGAGAGCGCACATCAGGCACTGGTGAATGCAAATGTATTGTTGCTGTGTGCGAAACGAAATATGCAGGTATGATTAAACCATCGCAACACGAACGATATAATCAATTCGTATGGCCCATACGAATGGCGTTACCTCATTCTGGACCATCCAGACTCGCTCTTTCCGCATTTCGTAAACGATACCAAAAATATCGACGTAATCGTACGGTATGATATGCTGCAGAATGCGATCCAGTGCGATGAACGTACCCGAGCGGCCAACACCAGCGCTGCACGATTTATAGAAAAATCATTCCCAATTAAATAACATTCTCACACATCATCTGAAATGATGCCACGTCAACCGACCTGCAGTGTACAATGATCGGGTGATTATTATTGGGAAAACACTTCTCACGAAACGCGCGAACAAACTTCACTAAGGTGGACGGCGGTTCAGGTACGCCGAAATCCGGCCAGGTCGTGAAATGAAAGTGACGCACTATTCGTGACTGATCACCGCGATTCACTTTGAACTCGCAGATCGTCCAGTCGGAATACTGAGATTCATTCAAAATTGTCACTTGAATGTCTCCGTAATAGACGGGTTGAGTATCATAAGGCCAGTAGTGATCGCACTTCTCACGACCCTTCTCGATGCACCGCGTCAGCATTACGATCGCACGTGAGTTTTGTTCCCAGACCATTCGCCAGAAATCGTCGCGTGTACTGTGCAGTGGTCCTTGTGTGACGATGAATTCACGTGGCGAATTTAAACCGGGAATGTAGTTAGCGTTGATGTAATCAGATCCGTCTTCGTCGTCCGTCGGCAACAGTTTCACTCGCGAGTGGTCGTAAGGCAAAATGTTCGTGAAGCGATTCTTGGGACGGTTGACAGGCAGGTCGGCAGCATTGCACGGCTTGTCGCGACCAACGTGTTTGAGCAACTCGAACTCTTCTGAGAATCTGAAATCAGAATCGGCGGACATGATTCGATAATGATCAGCAAAATCTTTGAGCTTAATTGGACGGCTTGTAATGAGCTCGCTCTCGGTTATCGAGAGACCATCATCTTTGCCCCCATAGTGAATGGAGCTGGAAGCCTTGTGCGGAGCAAATGGTCCAAGTCGACGTTGCTTGAGGAACAAAATAGTGATGGCCAGTATCAGTAAGAGGAACATCGGCAGGAAGATGCCGACGATGAGTGCTGTATTGTCCGGATCCGTAGCCACTACGTACGAATAGGAGGTATCCGTGAATTTTTCAGGAGTTGTGAACGCTCGAATCTTGACTTTGTATACGGAGCCCGGTTTTAGAGGCCCGTTACAGTATTTGTAATTCAGTTTCTCTTGACTACAATCTTCGGCACCGACTATGAACTCTTCGATGAGTGTGCCATTGAATGGATAATACGGCTCGACGGCTTGATACGGGGGCCAAGGTTGTTGCGACTGTACATCGAACCACGAAGGCAGATCTAAAATGTTTGTGCTCTTAGTGATATCTTCGGCCACTATCACGGTATATGCCATGATGGGTCCATACAAGTTTGAGAAATAATTCTTCCGCCAACGAATTTTGATGCTGGTCGAACTGTGACCAACTTCTGTCGGGAAAATATTTTCGGCCGGCTGCGGAGGCGGCCAGATGGGCATCGTTTCTTCCCAGTATGCTTTATGACCTGGACCAACTTTAGTGTGCGCTTGGATCATGAATATGTACGTTTTGCCAGGAGTCAGATTATAAATGGTGCCATTGGTTTGATTTGGTTCAAACAACTGGTGCTTCGCCGATGGATTTCCCTTGATGAAATAGCTAATTTTATATCCCGTTAGTACGCCGTTTTGCTCAGATGGTGGCAATGCCCACTTGAGCGTGATCTCGTTCGGTTTCACTTGCATGGCGTGAAAACCTTTTACTTGACCGGGCACAGATTCCAGCGTTTGAAATGTCTGCGAAATGGGAGAGCTTCTTAACATGGTTGGAGTACTGTAACCACTGAGCGTGGTAATGATGAACGTGTAATTGCTGTGAGGTCGAAGATTGGTATACGCGATACGCTCCGAGAACGTTATATTCTCAACAATATGTCTCTCTCGCGGCTCTAAGTATTGCACTTCGTAGCCATCTTTGTCGCCGAAAGGCACTTCCCAAGCCAGGATAATGTCCGTATCCGTTACGGACAAAGCTGAAATCGATCTAATTGATTCGGGATAAAGACGTGCCTGCCGTGTGATCGGGACAGAGTAGACGCCACCGGACACCGTCCAAATTGAGACGTTATATAATCGACCTGGCACTAAGTTATCGAACAGCACCAATCGATTCGTATCGTTCTGCAGTTTTTCTTGTGCAGGCGTGTTCGGATCGCTAATTTGAAATCGGTAACGATCGAAAATCACGTATTTAGTGGGCGTCGGTGTGTACTTGATGCCGAGTGTTTTCGTCTCGTGCTCGTCGATCACAATATTGATAACAGAATCAATCACTGGCATTGTTCGTAATTGTACTCCAATTCCTTCGCTTCGCAAATTATGACTGACCGCGTAGAATCGGAACGAATACAACTCGCCTGGCTGTAATAGCGGAAAAAAGATAACGAAAGCATTAGTAAAGCGTTTGCTAGATAGGACAGCACTGAGAATGACAATAAACGCTCACCTTCAAACTATCGATAATGACGCTCATCAGTTGGCCAATTCTTGTATCGTTATTGGCGCTCACTTGTTTCGACAACTGTTGAGTTGGCTCACGCACGGTATTGTACACGATGATATAATAATCAATTCTTCCAGACGGGGCAAACCATTGAAATGTGAGATTGTGCGAGTCGAGTATGTTTCGTACGTCGGAAATCGCGTTCGGGTACATGGTTTGTTCGATCTCGCGAATGTCGGGAGATTCTGCCTTATTGCTGACCGATGCCACCTTGACTACATATCGTTCACCGGCAACCAGATCCTTAATCTCGACTGATGTCGTGTTGATGACGCCCATCTCACGCCAAAATGTAGAAGCGACAGGACGATATTTGACCGAGTAGTGGTCAACTAATGCGTGCTGCGGTGCCTGCCAAGTCAGTATCATCGTCGAGTTGTTCGTCTTGACAACTTGCAAGTTCTCCGGCGGCCTCGGGAAAACTGTCTGAAAATACGAGTGTGGCTCGCTGACCAGGCCATAACTGATAGCAGAAACGTTTATTTTGTATCCAGCACCAGGATAGAGGTTGTCGAGGAGCAAGAAATTGTGTTTCGTAACCAATTCTTTTCGCTCTCTCGTGTCGTTTCGTATCCAAACAACTTTGTAGGAATCCTGTCGACTCGTCACATCCCACTTCCACGAAACGTTGAGAGCGCGGTCAGACACGGGCTCGATGACGCCAATTACAGGTGATGCAGGGCGAGTTGGCTGATAGACGACTGATTCTTCGCTGTGGACTCCTCTCGACACAGCAATGACGGCAATCGAGTAATTGCGACCGGCTAATAAATTGACAAGACGGACACTGGTTTCTTGCACCACTTTAACGGAGCCATCAGAATTGTACGCCTCCAATTCGTGATACTTGACCATGTATGCATCTTGAACACTCTCGTTATTAGCTGTCCATTCCACAATTATTTCGCCACCTCGACCAGCAGATGCCCGCAAATCGAAAATGGGTAACGGGCGAGTTCTAATTGTAGATCAAAATAAATGGGTTTCGCTTTCACGGCAGTTAGTTAATAAGCAACTTACGTGATGTTCCCAGTGACGGGCCACGACGCGACATTCCCACTGACGGTCTTGACTACAACTTCGTATGTTCGACCGGGTTCAAGATTTTCATCGAAGTTTGCAACACGTTCCTCATCTTTCAAAACGACTTTGGGTATGGCAGATCGCACACCAAGTGACACCTGATACCTGTCAAATTCAGAGAGTGACTTTGGTGGTAACCAGCGCACATCGAATGAGGATGGCGTGACAGTGTTACGGTCGAAAGTCACGTTTGTCGGCGGTAATGGCACAGTTCGATATTGCGCTTCGGTTGGTTGAGACAATTGGTTTTGGCTGACTGTTTGCACGGATATGTTGTAAGCACGACCCGGAACGAGTCCGTAGAAGGCAGCCTGGGCCGGTCCTGGCGGTTCGCTGTCTTTGTCAACATCTATTTCAGACTTGACGGCATCGGGAGGCGAAATGCTCACACGATACTTGTCAAAAATACCAGCTGGATACGGTGGTTGCCACAGCACTAAGAGCGTCGTCTCGTTTCGGAACCATACAATAAATCTTCCGGGCGTATTCGGCTTCGTGGTGAAATTGGCGGACAGGAACACATGAGATGGCTTGTTCAGGAACATGGACTGAAGCTGCACTTCGTAAGTCGCGCCAGCGGTGAGGTCGCGTAACTGGAGCGGGTGCTCATTGAGGCCAACTTGCATGTTCTTGACGTGAGACTCATCTTGTTCGGAAAGCGGTATGATTGTTGTTTTATAAGCACTCACACCGCCAATGGACGGAGGCAACCAGTCCAATTCGACTTGCTTGCCGGAGATAACCTCGATGGACAATTCACGCGGCGGATCAGGTTCTGTTTTATGCGATATAATGATGAGTAAAACAATACGGAATGAGTGAAAGCGATCGTGAAGAGTGAAAAGCGTGATAATGGGAACGATTCCCACAGAATACAGAAAGTTGATATACACAGAACAAGATAACTCTGTAATAGCTCTGCCCGTGCTCTCAATTAGAGTCTGGTCACGCTTCAGGCTATTGTCTCAAAGTATAACATTTCATTCCGGAGTTCAATTAACGGTGCAGTGCACAAGAAAGCACAATAGCAACGTCGACAAAGAAGTGCTTGCCGTAAATGCGACACAAGAACTATAATCGAAATACATTCCAAATTTACCTGTCACGTATTTGCTCGACCAAGCGAGTGTATCGGACGAGGTGTTGTTGGCGAAGAACAGAGAGAATGAGTATTCGTGACCTGGCAGTGCATTCGTTATGATAATGACACCATTTCGAGCTGTTATATCGTTCGGCTGAAATGTCAATCCCGATACTGGTGAACCTTGTCGTGGTTCATAATTCAGACGAAATATGCCAGCGTGATCTTGGTGGGACTCTTGCGACGCGATCTCTCTTGGCAAATGTAACTCGATCGTGGCGCAGTTCGTGGGTGACACCTGGCAAGGGAAGCAAAGTTACGAAATAAATTTTAACTGTAGGATTACAGAAAAGTGGTGCTTCAAATTGCGTTGGTGGCACAGAAAGAAGAAGGAACAACGGGAAACAGAGACAGGGCGAAACAAGTGGAACAGAACAGCGCTTAAACACAGACAATGCGCGAGAGGTGATTCCGCAGAAACTTCATGTTCAGGCTGCGAAACTGTGCTGGCAGCAGAGGACCGACCAGGCGCGACTCGCCAAAGTGCTGTCTAATTCGCGTTGTGGTACTGGAAAATGTCGAACCATTTACCGGCGATTAGAAACCGCACTAATATCAGGTGAACGACCGACAGCGGAAACAATGAATGGGAGGAAAAGGCGAGAAAACGTCGAGAGAGAGAATGTAAAGTTGAGTGCTGTGAATGCGTACAAAGGAGGTCA
>JAGGCA010003757.1:66707-77226 GCA_022876805.1 Osperalycus tenerphagus | reverse complement strand
CGTGGTGGATGTCTTCACGCACCGCTGCTCGTCACCATCGCTTCATTGCTGACATCCTGGTCAAGTCCGTTACCGTCATCGCTCGCTCGAGCCCAGCTGCTCGTCAACGTGTTCAATGCCGGTGGCGAAGTCGTGCGGGAAGTGATTGTGGCGAACAGCTCGGAAGACACGATTACACTTGATTATCAGTCTACCGATGGTTCTCTGGTGACGCACTTGATCGATTTCCGATCGGTGAGTGAGTGCCAGGTGCCAGACAACACCTTCATTTGTGACACTCTTGTCGTCTTTTTCAGGAGATGCAGATTCTACGAAAAGTCATGCTACCGGAAGTGGATCTGTCTGGCAGCGAACCTCTTCGGCCAGCAAGTTTTTGTTTCGTCACCCAAATCGGTTATCAGAACGATTTCGTTACGTCGGATGCGATGTCCAAGTTGCGACAGGTAAACGCAGCCATTTGATTGACGCATCAAACATGATTGATTCGTCCACCGTGCTTATCGATGGCATCTCATAGACGGTGTGGGGCATCTCATCATCCGATGATGCGCCTTCCATGCTCTCGTTCAATTGCAGTTTACATCTAATTGTGGAGTGATCACGACTTGCCATTATCTTGACCAACCTGCAACATGCAAATCTTTGCATTATCTCTCCATTTCCTCTCACACTCTTGCCTCGCATTCTTATTATTCAAGTGGTTCTTGTACTCTTCTTCGATGTTGTCGTGCCACTCGTGACTTTATTTTGTCTCCAGCCTAATTATCGTTTGTCGGTTATTTGTCTATACTATTTGCTCAATGTTTTGCATTCAAATTCACATTGCATTGCATCGATCTTAGTGCAGCCATCACTAGTCGCAATTACCAGACAATTTTCGCATATCGATCAGCGATCCGCCAGCTCATTATAATTATTTTCTTTTGCGTTTGCAGCGAAATCCTTTCGCCATTCGCCAGGCAGAAGAAGATAAGGGACGGGAATTGTTCGAAATGGATTTGAGCGTTGATATGACGAAGTCTTCCACGGTTTTACCGCCACACTTGCCAACTCTATGTACCGATGCTCAAAATAACACTTATTCGCGAAACATTGATCTTCGCACATGGGCCAACTCTAAAGGTATCAGAAAATCGCGATCTATGTTTCTCGTGGATTCGATCTAATTGTGCCTTGATTTGCATCACAGTCATGAACCATGATATCACTGTATTGACATCGTCGACCGTTAAACGTCTGCCGTCTTCCTTACCTGAGAACATTGCGGATGCCGTCCGCAGCTGTGCATTGACGGAGAAACTGCTTGAGGCGTGCATTTGCCGCATGGACATTTGCATTCCGTGGTATCCCTGCCAGCTGAAGTATTGCAGAGGACGAGATTCGTCGAACGGAAAAAAATTGATCAATTACCGATGCGGCATCAAGACGTGTCGGAAGTGTCGTGATTTTCGTTTCTACGTCAACGAGAAGCGGCACTGCTCATGGGATTCGAGCGGTCTTACATAAATGTGGATTGGAGACCTACTTAACGAAACAGATGCAAATTTTCGTTTCGACGGGCATACCGCAGTGCCCCAAACGTCTTTCACTAAGGACTGCTGCTATCAGTTCCGAGAGCGAGTTTAATTTGATGTGTGATCATTTTATAGTTAATATATCTGAGGATGTTTAACAAAAATACGCACATGCATAAAATCCAGTAAATGCTTGTGGCAAGCAAAGTTGGGTGTTGGGCATTCGACAGTTTGCCAGCCAGTCCATAGCGTTCTTCCATTTCTAATGTCACCAATCTGTACGATTGTATGCTTATATGGCATGAATGTTGTTGTTTGTACCAGGAATGTGACGCGTTTCTTTTGCTACTACTGCGTGTCACAGAATTGAGCAAAAAACAGTCTGACCTAGCAAGGTGCGTATTCTGAGCACCTGCTAATTGTGGTGATAATCCAGACTTTGATGCCCTTACGGTGCATGATCTTGTCACTCGCTCGCTTGTCTAGTCTTTTGTTCAACTACGCATCGAGTTGAAATGTAATGCTTGTGGATGTATGAAAATGAATAAGATGAAGTATTTATGATGTATTTAATAATGGTGGTGATTGTATGTAATGCGTGTTTAACAGTGACCAGACGAACAGTCGTTGAAGAGGAAAGACGGCATTAGGTCTTTCCCGTGACTCGATACAATTAATCATCGAGCCTGCTGTGTGCCGTCGGCCGTTTGCCCGGTACGAAGTAATGTAGTGTTCGATGATGACAGCGATCGTCTAATGCCATCAGTGTCTCGAGTCGTTTCAATTAGGTTAATCATCGGACAGGGACATCCTGGTGATGAGGTGAAGACGTGAGTTGACAGCACTCAGAGCAATGTTTTCGAATGAATTAGATAGGCAATTAGACATTGTGTATGTTAAAACGTGCTGCGAACCAGATTTGGCGCCTCGCTTGCACATCAGCGCCACGAAACGTTTTGCGGCAATACTCGCAACAGTCCGGCGCGACGCTCATTTACAATTATTTTACAATTATTAGTATTTTTGCTTATTTCACTACCAGAACATTGTTCGATCTAGATAATTTTTGGTACACACGCAAACCATAGCATGCGACATACGATGTGTTAGTATGGGGTTAGTCGGACAATCGACAGTGGCTGCGCGGCGAGCTTCTATATCAAAGGGTCTGGTATTGTAAATAAACTCAAACAAATCGGAATATGCAGAACAGAATAAAACGACTGAGGAATGGTCGAAATGCGCAATTAAAGCTATTTAGACGTAAGAATAAAAGCACTGCACAACTAAGGCGGTCTGATACAAGTGAGACGAAGAGCTCGGTAAATTTGGCTGAAAGGTCGGAACTGAATGAACGACGACGTTCATTTCGGCAGTGCTGTTTGCCATGCCGTTAATTGTTTTGACTCGCTTCTTCCTCACGGAGCATTTTATTGCCTTCTTCGACCAATTCGTAACTGCGCCTCGCGTACCTGGCCCATTGCTTTTGCCTGTGTTTATGGCTTCCAATTGGCAGTTGACCATCGACGATCACTAACACAAACTCACACCTAAATGTGGCCGCGGGCAGGACGTGTGAGAGGAATAGAATGGACGAAAAAACGAAGACGACTCGAGAGCGACGCACTGCCCAGCTAGACAATGCTAGACAATGCTAGACAATGCTTATTAATGCTTATTAATGCTTATCAATGCTTATCAATGCTTATTTCAAACTCTAACCACTCCAAACTTTTTGGGTACCTATTTACTCGACACTTGCGCCTGATCGGTTTCCATTCAAATTCATCGGTCTGCGATTTGATCCCGATTTGATCCCAAACCAAATTTTCTCCTATTCCCGGATATGCTGCTTTCGCCAAGAAATGCATCTGAATCATCTCTTCTGTTAGAAAAGTTTTACTGACTCCGTTATGATGTGAAACGAGTATAAAATTACAATTTGTATGTCTGAATAAATTATTAGACAAGACACTTGGTCAGCTTTAAAGCACATCGTCGTCACATGGAACGAGCGAAAGCGAGTTAATACTGATGGCGTACTAATCGGTAAGTACAAGTAACTTGATTTGCACATATTAACAAACGAAGAATTAAACGAAAATAATGAATGATAAGATTTAAGCGTAGTGTTATTAGTGAGAAATGGTGGCACGACAGGTACGTCCTGAGTGTTTGTCGGCGAATGTGGTGGACTGGGTTCGGCCCGTCCCAACTATTCCCGACGGTCTGTTTGCACACGGTTGTACTAGGCAAGTGTGCATAGTCCAGTTGTACAGTACAACTTGTACTGCAGACAAAACGATTCGTCGTTGATGCCTACTCTCCAAGATCCTGCAACTCGGTAATTGTTTAAAATAGGTACCATCGTGGCTCTTCAATCATCGCGGTAACGATCTGACGCTCGAAGAATGTCACGAAAGCATTCAGAAGTTCAGCTTGGAGTGTGAAGATGGTTGATTGGTGCCCGGTCTCCATCAATGAGTGGTTTTTTGCGTGCAGGCAGGCCACTAGCACGAAGGTCCATCGAGCGCACTCCAAGTGCAAATCACTCTCGCGTTCAGTCAAGCATCACGCCATGTGTCGTCCCATTCGGCGGTGGGCCACTTCAATCCAATTCAATTGACTGCACTTGACGAGTACTGTTCTCGTTTTGTTGTCGCTGCTCTACATTATTCGCGAATTTACCTCTTCATTGATGCCTTGATGGACACGTCACACACAACAGACCCAGCCCAGCACAGTTAATAGCAAATGGACCATGGCGATGCTCGTCATTCGGCCGTCGACCACCCCAGGTGTGTGTTCGAGGCTCAGGTCTCGCATTGATCCACTGAGACTGACTGACAATCGGATGGTGGAATTGAGTCTATTGAGATTGGTGGCCGCATTGAGCTAGCTGGGCTGATGGTGGATTTTGGACTGTTCTGGTCCATTAGGCCATTAGGCAGCCAAGTCTGAGAGAGATTGAGTTGGACGATAATAGCCATGGTGGACCGATCGGGCCTCGAGCGCTCTCTTTTCAGGCTGCATGTCGTTTTCGGTGGTGGACCGACCGCAGCCGAAAGCGCGGACGTGACAACATAAATCATTATTCTCATAACACCTGAATCGAGGCAAGTCATAGTTTGGGCACGAAGAATTCGTCCATATGCCGCTTCATCCTAAGGTGCCCAGCATTCGGCGTGCATTCTCTCAAAACCTGATTATCATAAGTATAATTGCAATTTACAAGTTAACTCCTACTTAATTTCGGTTATCGTTAGTTGCAGTTCCGATGCGATGCGATTTCGTGATGCACTCGCGTCATGGCACTTAACTACTTGCATAACTATTTATGAAAGGTATCTACTTGTAGTTATTCTCTTCATGTCTGCGACCGCTTCAATTGACTGAGATTTTCCGTTTCAAGAAATTCCAGACAACATTTTGAGGTAGATGTAAACATTTCTGCAATAATTACAGTTGGTAATTATTGCGAAATGGTTGATGACACTTTGCAGGAAAAGCTTTTGCTCAAGCAAGCCTCCTGCCGCGAGATTTCATGTCATCAACTGTTCATGTGATGCCAACTCCAGATTGTGATGGTGACGATCATGGTGAGATGGGGACGAGGATTCGGGTTCGGATTGCAGCCGGTGATGAGCGCTATCTACACGATGTCTTTGTTCGAGGTGCTGTCGATGGTGGTATCGTCTTCGATGAGGACGCCGACGGTGACTGAGATGCTTGTCACTACTGCTGCTGCTGTACCAATTCAGACTATCAAAATCGATTCTAAACTTCCGTGAAAGTGGTGCCGGGGTAGTAGTGGTGGTCGTCGTCGTGGTCGTGGTCGTCGTGGTCGTCGTCGTGGTTGTCGTGGTCGTTGTTGTCGGCGTCGATGACCGTTGCTCCTCTATCTGCTTATTTAACCGTCGGCTCTTCGCCCGTTGCTGATGACGTCTGGGCGAATAAGAATAAAGTACCAGCTTGTCGGTGTCGATCTGAGGGATGGGCCACCGGTTACGAGAGGAATGTAGAATGTTCTCATTATCATTTTTTCGATTGATGATCTCAGGCACGGTTGGCTTCCGTTGCTGAGGTGACCGACTCGGTGCAGTTGCAAAGGGTGATGGAGATGAAGATGGAGATGGAGATGGAGATGGAGATGGGGATGGGGATGGGGATGGAGAAAGAGAAGGAGAAGATGAAGATGGGCGCCGTTTCAGAAATTGGTAGCACTTCTCGCGTCTGATCGCCCTACGAGATCCGTCGCGCTTCACATTTATTGTTCCTGCCATCGGTCTTCCTCGACGATTAAAGCCGACGAACCAATCAGGATTATAAACTGACTGAAATTTAATGTGCGAATTGTCGGTAGCGATCTCATTGAACAGACAGGCCACTTGCGAACCGATGCTCTGGCAGAAGGAGGAGGATGAAGAGAAAATGTATTAACATGTAATAACATGATGTAGGAGTAATGCACTTGGAATGTTAAGAGTGATATAATTAGGTGTTTGCGAAAACATGTGAAGGTTGACGAACGTAGATACTGACGACGAGATGAGGACAGCGAGAGAACAGCATACAGAGAAATAAAGGTAATCATCATTTTCTATGCAATTCTACGCACACAGAATCGGCCACCATTCATTATCCTTTCTAGGTTACCAATAAACCTCATGTCTAATCTACGATATCGACCAACTATACCGAAAAATATCGCGCAGTGCAGGTGCCTCACATGAATTCTTGTTCCACGTGATTGCGTCAATCAGCTTCCGGCAATCGCTAATCAAATGTGGTGTAACATCACTCACGTTTAATATGTTTAATATACCTCGACGTCATTTCCACAGTGAGCGATTTGCAAGTTTGACGCTCCCCACAATTCCCCTCGAATCGGCGGCGGTATTTCAGACGCGTAAAACGAGACGCTTAATCTCAAATATTTGGTGTCGCATGACAATAATTTACGACGTTGTCCGCACATTTTATGCGCCAATCTAACGAACGTTACTGAGCGCAAACATTGCGTATCGAAATGACGACGTGCCTGCAAATCCGCTCGACGCAATTCCAAACCATTTCGAATGCATGCCATCACCAAATGATTGCCAAGTACGCCTAATTCCACCTTTCCTCTAGTTCGCGTTCATTTCGAAACGAATTTCACTGGAATTAACGAACTTATTCACACTTTTCATTCTGTTGAGTTAATTTCATGTTCTGGATGAAGGAAAGAGGTCAGGAATGTGTGAAAATTGAAGTTGGCCTTTTTGCGGCAGTTAGATTAATATTTAATTCAAATGATGTGACCTTTTATGGAATGAGACGACGAAGAGAGCATGAAGATGGAATAAAGTGAGGATGGCCTATGAGAGACAGAGAACAGAAAGGCAGGCAGCAGACGCAATCAGACATCCTCCTACTCTTGCATGACGAGACACTGACATGACTTAACTACTCGTCATGCCTCCGAAGATACCTGTGCTAAAAGATTTGTCGCACTGTCACCCTGCCATTCTGGTCGTCGCTCCGGTTTATGGTACGAGCCTGACTAATGACGAGACACACTTATTACGAGTTTATTTCAATTTTAGTCTCACATTTTCCCGTTAAGTCCCATTAAGATGACGCCGCTCTGACAGCCGGTCTAGCTGTCAGAGTCTGTCAAATACACGGGTAGTGGATACATACAGATGCGTCTGTATATTTCACCACATAAAGCTCAGCGATGGCGATTTGATGCGATTAACCATCAAGTTAAGCGAGTTTGGAAGCGCTAAACGGACGGATTGGCAACAACACCGAAACTGCATAGAACCTGAGGTGCAAATTAGAACCTGAGGTGCAAATTAGAACCTGAGGTGCAAATTCTCGGTGTGTTTCTCATACCTGTTGTATGGTTACATGTCTCATACTCTAGGTCGCCCCTTAACTATCATACGCGAGAAGGCCCACTTTTTCTCCGTCTTTATTACTCGCTCACACCAACTCGACATTTCGACAAAATATGTACATCATTTTATTGACTGCAGGCCTCTGGAGTCTTGACGCCAACAAAATCAGGCCCATGCTGACGAACGACGACGAGGAACAGTTCTGGTTGAGTTGTATGAAACATACTAAATGATGATGATGTCTGAATACCTGTGCTTAACCTCGTTAGCGCGTAATTATTACTCAGAACAAATAACATAATTATGCTCGGATGCGCTGAGCTCGGTCTCATTTGTCTAGCTAGTCGACCAGTTCTCTGATTCTGACGGCGGTGATCAATTTGACTCGGTGCCGAGTCTCTCCTTAGATATGCAGCGCGTGCTACTCAACCGGATCACGATAATTGAGACGTCGACGGTCTGTTATCGAATGACTGGTTACAAGATGAGAAATAACAACAAGAACATTTTGCTCCCGGAAAAGTCATCAGAAGCCCACCCATAGTATCAGTGAGGCTCGTAAAGGAGAAAATGGACGGAAACATAGCACTGACGCTATAATTTACTGCCTACCACAGAACTGCTTCAACTGCTTCAAGAACTGCTTCGAGAACTGCTTCAATGTCTCTCTTTGTTTGTCGCTCTGCATTCACAGCGATTTTATCTCCCGGGAAAGAAGTTTTCAAATCAGGCCGTTACTGATCGGGACGGAAAATTTCCTATTTCATTGACGAAAATGCAAACGAAGCGCAAACGTTACGACTACTCGTACTATGCATTTAAGACGTGCTCTATTCATACTAACATGAATCCATATTCATTGTCCGGCTACAGCCAACTACATTTGTAACTTACAAATTCTAACTATTCTCATTTTGTTTCTTCGTGTTCGGTTTTTTGCCGCTATTCTCTGCTTGCCGGCCGGCCAGTCCGACTGACTGACCGCTCCTGAAATAAGCACACAACCGACTTGTGCTGTTATTACCGAATGCACGGTGACATCTCACCGTTTTTAGCGAGCTCCGCAGTAGGCGGTAGTAAACTTATTTACTAACAAGTTTGAGGTAGCAATTTCCATAGCGAGTTCCGCAGACAGAAGTAGGTTATATTATGTAATTGTTATGATTGAACAACATTAAGAAGCACGTGCCATGGAATAAAATTATTGTTGTCACGTGCGCGAAGGAAATGCACGCGGCGACAGGTGTGCACAGACAGATGGACGGACAGACACGACGAGTACGTTAGCCAAGCCATACTGCGGAACTCGCTAAAAACGGATCGTTTGTTCATTTTCAAAATTCACGATATTCGCACAAAAGCAACGTATGTGAATCGTGTAAACCACTCATTTGGGAGGTAAATCAGTATTGTCAGTGACATTTGCAAGTATCTTTCAGAGCGGGTTCGAACCGGAAGACGAGGTCAGTAATGATCAGTAATTTTAATTTAAATATGCCGCTTGGTCCATCAGTCAATCGGCCAATAGCCAATAAGCAAATCTTGCGCACTAATCTCAATGCATTGATCTGATCGACAGGTGGGTGAAGTTGCGACTAATTGCCATTTGTATCGGTCATATATCATGCACTGATGACCATCAAAACCGTGGCCAGCTACCGGTCACTCGAGAACGTTAACCGAAGAAGCGCGGTCATCGAGATCGGTGAATGCGAATAGGACCGGAAGTTAGGACCGGAAGTGATACGAGATTCAATCGAACATTCTGGTGATCGGTATGGAAGTTACTTGGGTGTCCGAACGTGTATGGGTTGAGGAATTTCTGAATTTTACGCACTAGTGCTTAGCGATGGTCGTGCGGTTGTTCTCGGACTGGTCAATCGTCACCTCTTCGATTTTTGATTGCCAACAGAACTGACTGACAAAGTGTCGAATTGATGACCTCATTGAGTCTGCTTCGTCACAACTCAGTATTTGTGCTTCTCGTCCTCCTGACGTCGTTGACCATGACCACCACGAAGACATCTCACGGTCAGCTTTCATTCGTCATTCTCATATATGGAGGTACCCAAATCGTACTTTGAATTGATCGCATTGCCGAATGTGTGTGTAAAGCAAAGCAATGCGAACCTTCCGATCCAATATTCCAACGACGATCTCAGGTTCACATTGGATTTATTATACACGCATATTTATTGTTTTAGGATTCTGTCTCACTTCGCGGGAATATTTTTCCTATTCTTGTTATGTTGTGTGCATTTTTTGTCGCTCTGCACTCAAAGAGATTTTAGCTCCCGAAAAAGAGAAGTATTAGCGATCAGTCCGTCATTGACCAGGATCGAAAATTTACAATTTGATTCACGAAAACGGAAGCGCACCGCAGACGTCACGACTACTCGTACTGTGTAAGATGTCCTCTATGATTTCATTCATAAAAATTAATCATATTAATTGTCTGGCTCGAGTCAACTGCATTTGTAACTATTCGCGTTGTTTATAATGCTCATTTTGTTTGTTAGTGTTCAGTTTTGTGCTGCTATTCTCAGCTATTCTGTGCTTGCCGTCCAGCCTGTCCGACTGACTAACTGACCGCTCCTGAAATAAGCATACGACCGACTTGTGGTGTTATTACCGAATGCAGGGCGACGTGAGACCGTTTTTAGTAAAAACGGATCGCTTGTATCCGTTTTTTACATAGCTCAAGTTTTTGTTTCTCGTAATGGTTTCCCGAAAAGTGCATATAATTATAAAATTTCTGGACAAACAGAGTACTCATGAGAAGAGCTCAGCACTCTAATACGGTCGCTTTTTTACGTCGTCTCAAGTATCTCGACATACAAATCATTATAATTATTTCCGTCGTTTCGACCTTTTTTGTTGTGCTTGTTTAACAAGCAATTTGTTTTGAGGCTATCGGAATTGGATTTCGACACTTCAGGTAGTGCTGAGGTAGTACTGAGGTAGTACTGAGGTAGTGCTATTTGGAAGCGATTATCAGAGCAGACCATCAGAAGATGAATACCGAGACCCATCGTGAATGTTGATTTTAAACAAGGTTTCAGAAAATGCCGAAATGCTAGTAAAGCGGACCCCGGAAAGGAGAAAAGGAAAGTGCCT
>JAGGCA010003757.1:37060-47136 GCA_022876805.1 Osperalycus tenerphagus | reverse complement strand
TTTGGAAGTATTTGGAAGTCATCTGGTGAACTTGTTGACCCTTTCGTTCCGTGACCGACATATGCAAGACCGACATGCAATTTTGTCACGGTGATGGCCGTTCTTTGAGAAATCTTGCTCGCAGCAGGCGTCCTGTCGTCGGATCTCGACACAAACAAGACAGGGTTAAAGCTTATTGAAGAAGACGAGCGAGAAACCGTCGTGCTCATTCTTTATCATTAACGGCGATACAAATCACCAGGCAGATGGAGGTGTCCTTTGATGGACCTTCGATGCATGGTGTGTGAGCTGCGCCAACAAGAACGAGGCAAGTGACTGCATCCAAATCGACAACACAAACTACTTGTCGTGAGAAGTCGGTTTTCGGTTTGCATTTCATCTTGCCGCTTAGCAGGTAAACAAAAATTTCTAGGCGGACGTGATGACGAAGAAATTTTGAAATTGGCCCCACAAGTCACGTGACTACCTGAGCTGAGAGATCAGGTGATGGATCGTCAAAGATGATGGTCGAATTGAACTCGTTCCATGGAATTGGCATCATCATCATATCTGAACACGGTAAGCCGGCAGGTCGTCTGTGACACGCCAGCAGAGAGGTGACCGCATTCTGATTGCAGGCGCACCGAAACGAACGAAGGGCTGCGTACTATGCGAAGTGTTTACGATTTGACTTGGCCATTCAGTTCCACTTGAAGGCTGCTGGTCAGTGGCTCATTCTCATGTCCTCCGAACTTCCGTAACTGACAGCCCTCTCTTTCCGTCTGTCCAGATTGTTTGCAGGAAGCGCTCCGTTTGCCCAACTTGACATCGGCGGCTCGCCAGTCCCTCGAACAACAGAGAAAGTACAACAGGCAACAGGAATCTATTCTCACGTCGAGACTCCATTTTCTCAAGAAGACCGCTGCCGAGGAGCTGCAGAGAAGACTTTCGCTTAATCTGAACAAGAATAAGGAGGGGGCTGAGTGTGTGTCGAAACAGTGCTCTGCATCTGCCTCCGATCAGCCACATTCGCAGTCGGACCACAGAAAAATGTCCATCACTGCGAATGACCAGTCCGAGGGCATCGCGTCGACGGCACCAGTCAGCGACTTGCAATACGAAATTAATCGCATAATCGACGAACACGATTCGCTGCTTGAGTTTCTCATCAGCAGGAAGAACGAGGAACATAGCAAGGACGATGGCAATTCTCATTCTGCAATCACATCGCCCTCTACGTCGCTTTACAAGAGTGGGTCTAAGGTGCCGAAAGGGGACGAGACCGTGATCGAAGAACTGAAGACGAACAATGAACAGCTGCGACGGATGGTATTCCAATTGGTGGGTGAGCTCGAGAAGAGTCAGAAGGAGAACCAGCAATTGAGGGCACAAACTAGGCTTCTGGAGGAGCAAAGGGATCAGAGAACGACGCGAGCGAATGTCGCGACGAATTCGACTGTCGACAGCGGCAACCAGAATGCCAGCTCCGTGCTACCAGAACTTCCACCACTAGAACCTCCTGCTCTGTACTACTGACGATCTACCGAGACAAAATCGAGCCCAGTTGTGGGTTCAATGTTCCATATTGCACGTCGTATACATCAATAATGTAAAATAGTACACCAGTAAAAGTTTCTCTCTGTCAGTCGCCGATTAACAATGTAAACTTTTAAACTTTATTCAAAGCAGTTGTGTTTTGTGTATTAGGCTTGTGATTTATGGCTTCAGTCTCAGATGAAAAACATTCCTGATAGCTACCGTAAGTCATCTGCATTGGTCGTCTATGCCCATCGCTTTACACGTCTTTTAATCTTTAATCAATAGCTTTGGTCCGTTTGAGCAAAACTATGCAATTAATGCGCATCAACCTCTTCAACATTGTTACTCAGTACCGTGCAATATTCGCTCATCAAGATCCCATCATTCCGTCGACGATCCGCATGTTCGGTATCACGTCAAATGCCTGTGCCTGTCCGATTTCAACGATCCTTAATAGTTGCATCGCGTATAAGCGATACGCGAATTTCTAATCTTTCGCGTCGCAATTTCAACCGATGTGTCGACAACGAATTTAACCACTATTATCCTATCGAGACTGTTATCAAACCGTGTTTCTACTTTGGCCTTTCGATGAGTAGTTGCCACCGACCTTCGACCGCAGTTGGTTCCGACACGACTCAAACGCGACCTCAAAGTATGAGAGATTTGCGAGTAGTACTGATACAAAAACTGATTTTCCAGGTTTTTGTTTAAGCAATTTTCGGTTTGAAAATTTGTTGCATGGATCTTCACAGAATTGACAATGAAGTGTAATTGTTGCAAATATGAGTGGCGGTGACGAAGTAAGTTGTGAACTTTCTGTCGCGGACATGTGGCACTCACCATCGATCTGGGTTTTTCGGCTGAATCGCTGGAAAAACCTCTCATCTCCAAGCGATCTGTAGATCAACTGAACGAGCCACTCGAGTCTTGCAGAATTCCCGACTGGCGCATTACTGTCGGCATTCGACGAAATATGCCAAACACCATTAAGCTTACTCACAGAATTTTCCGCTATTTTGACTAATTCGTTACTGAGAGCATCGAATGCAGTCCGTCTGCCGAAAGTAGGTTATGACTCGTGCTCAATTCCCGTGAATTTTATTTTCTCTGATTATTCATGTTTCCTATTGTTGCTATTCAGGACCAAACAGTCGAGCTTGGGGGATGGAGATTGCGAAACATTGAAGTGATTTTGCGATCGATTCGCCAACGATCTGGTTCCGCAGATTGTTAACAGTTACGAAAGAGTGTGTCGAGCACCACAGATCGCCTCAATGTCGGAAATGGCGTTGAACACAATGAAAGCGGAAGGCACGTTTCGGCATTGACATCGAAGCAATCACTGAACGACATTAACATTAATATCGACATACGTATGCAACCTGAATTGCCAATACGGGTAGCCGACGAAGATGGACCGGGCGACAACATGGACGGGATCAGTACCACAGTGACAGTCTCGCAGACTGGAAGCGAAGGTGCGTCATCGCTGGTTAAGAACGGGCCATGATGATGTTTAGTGGTGTGATTGCCGCAAACGATGCTGTTTGATTAGCCTAATAATGCACTTTGTTTGTTTCTCCGCAGAGTGATTTATTTCGCGTGTGACTGTGTTTAGTCACTGATTCCGAGAATAATCAGTGCTCGAGGGTTAGGTTAATTGCGCTAAATCACAACAATGCGTCGATGATCTCATGGAACAATCAGGTGAGTCACCCGTCACCGACATGTCAACAACCAAGGCAACGCCTACACGAAAATCGATGCATTTCCGGTATTCCCAGCAATTCGTTGCTCATTATTAATGAGTCATTGATGACTGCCGCGTGCGTTCAGTTCCATTTCGGTTTCAGGTTTGTGCTCTCACCGAAGTGCCTTGCAGAACAGTTCCATGCATGAAATGCACACTTTGGACGGTTGGCAGCGCGTTGATCTTATTCTCAAGCTGTTAACTGTTGCTAACCATGACGAGTTCTAAGAATTAACATACTGATTTTGGAGAGGACAAGGTTGACGGCACCGCGAGAAGCATTTCCATGCTGGTGTGCAACCAGTAATTGACCTGTGGCGTGGTCAGGAATGTCGGCATGCATTCGATGGACGAATGAGTTTGAAACATCGAGAAGGTGATCTATGAAGAAGAAGATTGAATTGAACGCAATTAGACTTGTTGCAAGTTTCGTTTCGGTGATGGAAGTGTTACGGAAGCGAAGGCAGCGAAAGCGGTCAGTTATTTAACCGTCGTCGGCGAGGAGTTCCATTTCGGAGAATGCGATCGAGGTTAATTGTATTCAAGTAGAAAATTGAGAGTTGGGAGCGGCGAAGCGTCGCTGAGAGAGTCGTATCGCAGTTGCAATGCGATGCTGCCACTTTCCAGGAATTCGGGCGACGAACTGCTTCAGATGCGATCGATGCGATCAGTGTGAGTGTGCGATCAGTTTGCACAACTAAATCATCACCCTCTCATTGTCCGAGGTACTTTTTCTGTCATCTGTCTCGTCTCATCATCGTCAATCAATTATTCTCCGCTTGTATCACGTTCAGTTTCATTCTCATTTTGCTCTGCAGCTAATTCGCGTTTCAGGCAGAAGAATATTACGAATATTGAATACTGAATTGACTGAGAATATTGAGTGGATTGCCCGAATGGAGTTGTAAATAGTAGAAACGATACGTTGGAGGGGAAGTGTATGAATGGTTAAGGAGGCATGGGTATAAATGAAGATGAGTATTGGAGGTGAAGAATATCTGGAAGTTGATGATATTGAGGGGCACGTCGGAGAGAGGAGAGAGGAGAGGGCTGTGAGCTGACGATATGGGTTCTTGGAAACAGAATGACGTAACTGTAGTGGTGATGTGTGGGAATCCCGCGAAGAGTCACCAATACTAGTTTGTTGTCATGCATTATTCTCATTTCTCTCTCTCTCTCTTCTACCAGTTTTCTTCCTCGCCTCTATCTCGTTAGGCTTAGCTCCTGCCTCTTCTTTGTCAACTTGGTCTCGGCTTCTACTTGTTCGTGTCATTGCGTCGCTTTTCTGCACATAGAAGGTGCGACCGAGACCGCCAAATGGTTTCAGAACGTTGGCTTCGTGTATAAAACAGAACACGAGATCAGCAGTTCCTCACCAGTTCTGCTACACATCACCAGGCTTCTTCACGTGCTCGTGCTGGTCACACGATTCGAGAAGGTCGTAGTCGTGGTGATGTCCACTATTGCGGAGGATGCGGAATATGTTGCATAGTTCCAACTCCCGCGTGCTACGTCGAACCACTGTCAGCGTCAATCTAAAGACGAGCCAGCAAGGCAGATTGGCGATAATGATCGCCTCAACGACCAATTTCGTTTGAAGTACGCATTCACAGGTAAGGGTCGTCATATTCCTGATACTGATTCTATTCGCAAACGGCCACCATGTCCAGTCCAGTCCACCCACCGTCGCTCATATGTTCGATAGCGTTGTGTTTGCTCAATGGAAATGCCAAACAAATTGCGATGCAAGCCTAATGATGCGAGAATGCAAAGAAAACTTTTCTGTTCAATGTGTAGGCACTGAAATTTTTTTGTGGACACTGCGAAGATTTCATTCCGAAGATTTCATTCCGAAGATTTCATTCCGAAGATTTCATTCCAACATAGTACCATAGATTCGGCATATTTGGAGAGAAAAGCGACAAGAGTGGGACAAAAGATATGCACTTCAAAGACGAAACGAAAGTTACACCTTCACAGTAAATGGAAGGCGAATAACATAAATTTTTTAATAATTCTAATCAAAATCAGACGGATTAGTGAGGAAGGTTTCGAGATTGCCGAACGGCATTAATTCGGCTAATTACTGGAAGCACGCAGATGACTTGTCGCTTGACATCCCGTTCGAGTTAAGCTTGCGAGGTTGCGATTGACGGAATGTGTTTAGGTAACTTCGGTAACTGATCCTAGTTAGTCGTCGTGTTGTTATGCGAGAAATCTGTTCTCGGTGTTCTTGTTCTTGTTACTTTTTGCTCATCTTGCTCATCTTGCTCTCCTTGTTCGTGTCGTGTCACCTTGTCTGGTCTCGTTCGCGAGTCTCTCGTCACCAGACACTCGACCATGAATGCCTTGGCTACAACTACTGCAGTTCGTCGTCCACTGTTGACATTCGCATTACTACTGTTGCGCAATTGCTTGGTTGGCGTCGCATGTCCAGGACATGACACAATTTGGCAATACCGATTTGTGTAGTGTGAAACTCAACTCAACTCAACTCTATTTTGTATGTATGAAGCGGAGCCATGCGATGCGATCATCATAAAGTGCCTCTGTCGAGCTTCTCCGATCGATTGCCGACGTCTAGCCCAAGTTTGGTCCAACATGGTTATCTCTGTTCACTCGACTCATCTAATTTATTGTCTCGTCAGCTTCAGTTATTTTCTTTTCGGTCAATCAATGGTGTATTACTTAATGAGAATGAGAAGGAAATGGCAGGGAGCTGATCGGTCCCGACAGTCATCGGCAGTCATCGACAGCAGACACGATCATGAACATGGAGGTCATTTGCCTGACTGCATTGTCAGTTCGTCGTGCCTCCGGAAATTATTTAACGAAACAATTTAAGTGCCATCAGTACAATGTATTTACATACCTCTCGGTGCAAGCGATGTCACGTTTTACACGCTAGCGCTAGAAGCTGAATCCCGTCTATGCATTTTCAGTTGCCAATGGTCCGTATCTGATATCGTAATCGCAATGACGCCACCCAATTGCGTGGATATCGAGGTAAAAAAGTACATGCAGAATATTGGTCTACCTCAACTTGAGTGACATAATCGAAATTTAGCCTTATCGATCTTGCTGGAGGAGGGCAGAGAAGAGATTTTTTCTTGGTTTGCTGACCATCAAACAAGTAGATAAGGGCTTATCAAACATGTTTGCGCCAATTGATCTCATCTGATCCGCTATCACATTTGCGCGGTTGCGGTCGCGGTTGCGGTCACGGTTTCCTTTCGGGATGCAATTTTCCGTTTCTCTCTCTTCCCTCCAACGCCCGTATTTCGCATCTGCCATGCTGATCTGAGTATTAATCAAGTATTATTCTATCGACCTCTCTCGTTTATTACGGTCCGCGTTTCCGTGGAGGCTCGTAAAAGTATTTTACGTCCATCGTCGTAAACCGACTTATTCAAGAGAAGTACGAATACTACACATGTAAGCAACGTGAATTCTTCGGATGCGCTTCACTTTCATAGGAAATCAGCGACCTGGAAGTGACGCACGAAGTTCGGTGATTGAGCGACTGGAATCGATTTGATTAGTTCTGATCTGTTGTCATCAGGAGATTGATTTGGACCACACGCCTCGTGTTGTCTCTGGTTGCGGGAGCGACACTCCTGAGCACTTGTCATCTCGCCGACAGAGACAATTCGGTGTATGTATATTTGGCAATACACGTGGGATGGAGGAGTAGTTGAGTTGTATAATGGAGCTTTTTAGCTTGAGCGTTGTTTCGCTTCGCCAGTCGGCTAAGTTGATGGCATTTTTGCCATCTCGCGATCAGTTTCCTCTCTCCTTGCATTGACGTCACTCGTTAGAGTTCCTCGATCTTCGAGGAAAAATTCCGACGTGTTCATGTTATCAGCGCAACTATTTGATTATCAGACACCAGACGTATATAAGCTATCGTATATAAGCTATTAAACAGTTCTCCAGTTAATTCACGCCTTACTGTTGGCGGTTTCCTTTCTCGTCTTTTGCGTCATTCAGGTGACTAGATGCCGGATCGCAATTAATCGCAGTTACCTTCACTTTCGACATTTCCATCGTTAAATGAGCTTAATCTCATTTCCAGTCTAGAATGTGCGACTATTTGACTTATTCATGTATTAATTGACTCGACAGTGATGCAGATTGAGATTGACGATCTCAGTCAGTCGGTCAGCGGCAGAGTGACCGCTTCGTCGGCTTCTCGTCGAGACCTCCCGAACAAATTCATACCGACGCCAGTCCATCAAATTGCCCACGCGCACCGTTTATCGGCAATTTGCCCGCGATGGCATCTTGCAAGGCTCTAGTGAAACGGTTTCGAAGCAATTCAGCATGATTAATCTGATTAATCAGCCAATTGCGTTGACGTTGAAGAGTGTACAAAACATGTCGTGAAACGTGAATTGCGGGAGCGCTGTAACTCGATTTTGTTGAATTAATAGCATTGTTCGTCTTCGCGGTTGCAGTTATTATTTATAATAGTAATTTATTCTCAGAACGAGCGCAGTCCAACCTTCGCTTCAGTCGCATTCTCGTATTTATTAATGAATATCACAAAGAGCACGAATTGCGACTCGACCCGCATTTAGTTACCGGAGCTGCGTTATGCCAAACAGTTTGTGACACGTCAGCTATACGAGAAAATTGCACTGCAAATTACCAATTCATATGTAATGAGAGAATGAGAAGGATCTCGTCTCGGTATGAGGAAGCTTCGAAGATGATGAGATGAAGGCGAAGCATTGGAGAGTATTTAGTGTATTATTTAGAGTTGCATATCTGGCATAGCATCGATGGCGTCTTGTGTGATTTGTATGAGTCTATTAGCATCCTGTTGCATATTTGGGTCTCCATCGACAAGCGAAAGGCGTCGGAAGTTGTTCTCGAGTAGATTCGAGCAGCTGCAGATATTAATAGTGTGTTGGTGCGCATTATATTCGCCACTAGGATCAAATCGCAGAGCGTTACGTAAGGTACACACGAACCTAGCGAGTCTTTCAATTGCGGGTCCCCCGTTCAAAGTTTCTCTCCTACCACCAATTTCCTTCAGCTTCACTATTTCGCAACCCAAATGCACCGCTGTCGAAACGTTACAGGTGGGCTCAGGCCTGTTGGGGGACGGCCGTGGATGTGTGGCCCCTACTGCGAAATTATGCGATAGTAAATTGTGCAGATGTTGCGTTATTGAGGGTGGCATGAAAGTTAAATGCGAGAACGTCTCGTCCCCTTTGTTCTACCGCCGTCGATGAAAATGTTGCGTTAGACATGCAACTACGCCAGGAGTTTCTTCCTCACATCCAAATTGGCCTGTGACGGTCTGATGGACTATCGAAGCCGGTCAACCGTTGAGATGACAGTGCCAGCAAGAGCCCGCAGTTGACTTGTTCGTACGTGATGTGAAGACCAGCACGTGCGCCCAACATCCTGCGTTCTGACCTCCGAGCACACTTCTCATGCATCATGCAAACTCGACCTGGTTAACGTTCTGTTGTGATTTCGCGAGTGCCATCGACAGTTGAGAGGCCCATCGCAATTTTAATTGAATGGAGCAAGTTATAATTTCTCGTAACGGCACTCTGGGCAATGGATGTTAGGAAGATTTGCGAGTGTTTGGTTTGCGCGAGTGGTTAACGAGGAGGGCCGCGAGCGAGCGAGACACAAATTCGACTTGGAGGCTTATCTGTTAGGCTTATCTGTTCGCTTGATCGCCAATCTGCTTCGCGCTGGATCTGTTCAGCCCGTTCAGCAACACACATTAGCAGGGTTGAGGCGAGAAAATCAATGCGCGCAATTCCGGACAGATGTGCATCGCTCAATTCAATGTGTCTTGGAATGAATCAACTTTGCTAGATGGACGACGGCGCAATTATAGTCAGATTTGCGGCGACGTTCCGATCGAAAATTATCATTTCATTCGAGTCCATTATACGATGTGCGTGTCTTAAATTGCCGGCAAATCTTTTCCATCTGATGTGTGGCAAATTTGGCAACGACTTTTTAAAACGTGCATTTGCGAGCAGTTGGCATCTCGAATTGATTAACGATAATTGAGGAACGTTGCGGTGGCTGAGGTATAAATAATTATGCTCACATGAATTGGATATTGAATAAATGGCGTTGGTAGTATATCGGTATCGTTACGGCAGATAACATAGACCACCATTTATTGTTTGTCTGCTATTTCGGCGTCCCGTTTCTGTTTGATAGGTTGTCATTTGGGATTCGCAAATTTCTTCTTGGTTTCGGGCAAGGGAGCAAGGGGGCAAGGGGGGTCTTGGGGGTCTTGAAATGCAAGCAGAGATGATCGCGGAAAAATGAAACCCTTTCTCGGTGCTGGAGATCGTAAAACATCCCTGCCGAAACTACTCAAACTATTCATCTCCATTTGTGTGCCTCGCGTTTCTTTCAAAATGATCATGATGAAGGATTTCGCAAGATCGCTAAACGAGTGTCTGACGTGCGGCAAGGCATCACCTTGCCTCCTTCTCTGGCATCTGTACCGGAGACCGAGAGGCTCGAACCAAATTGCGGATGTCCCCCTTGTTGTAGGCCCCTCAGGAGCAGCGAAACATGGTTAGCACACGTTGCTAGCGAGAACGAAACGGCGATAACAGCGAAAACAGGCCCGTTTGGTTCGGGCTACACGTTTGCGAAGTCTGCGATCGGAGATGCGACCTGGTACACACAAATTCTGCCGTGCTCATCGCGTCGCGGTGCATCGATGATAATTATCATCATCATCATCATGTCACAATGGTGATAACGACGCCATCCGTCCCATCCACGATTCTTCTCGTGTCGTCTTTCGCTCTTG
>JAGGCA010003756.1:0-11383 GCA_022876805.1 Osperalycus tenerphagus | reverse complement strand
TAATTAGAAAGTTTCATGAAAATCGGAATCGGACAGCTGAAACGGTTCCCTTGTAAGAGCGATTACACTGATAAACAGTTAGCTGAACCCTTCGGGAACGGCCACGTCCAAGCGATGTCGGAAACACCGCACAAGAAGAAACTGGTCAAGCAGTTGAATGGCGAGAACGGGAAATGCCAGTTCAATGACCATCTGTTGAGTTTATTTTATTCGGTTTCAGTCTCCTTCATTTCTGAACTGGCACTCGCCGAGACTCCCTCAGCCGCTCGTTTCGCCAAAATTGGTTTGTTAATTGTTTGCGACATGTTTCCATCTCGTCTCTGCCATCGCCATTCTCTTGCCTCTCCTCGCTCTGTTTGTGTTTATTGATTTTGCTTTGCTGGTGGGTCGCTCGTAAACGCTTCTTCATTCACTTCTAACAGGACCCTCCTGTTCGAATCAATCTTATGACGAACTGTAACTGTTAAGTGGTCCATAAAGGTGGAACCATAAGCAAAAAATGACAATTTCGGCGAAACAAGCGGCCGAGTGCGTCCCAAGAGTGGCAGTTGAGAAATGAGTGACACTGAAACTGAATCAAGTAAACTCAACAGATAGCCATTGAACTGACACTTGATCTAAACAATCCGTTCTTGCAAAGGAGTCACAGTGATAACGAATGCAGAATGCATTCAATTCGGCGAGCAAGTTTGTGTAAACTTGCTCGATACCGATTCACATTTCATCGTCGGTCGTCCAATCAAATTGATATGAACAAGTCCGCGCTCGACAGCATTTAACGGCTGTACGCCACAATCGTCTTTGTCCTTCTAGTTATCGTTTCTGATTTGTTTAGTGTCTGTCAGTCAACTGATCGCCTAGTTAGAAGCCCGAATACATCGAATGGGACTCGCATTATGGGAGGCCGCGAAGGGTGACGCAATCAAGTGTTGATAGCCGTATCGCCCTCTAGCTCAAGTATTTGGAGGTGATCGCGGTCCAGGACAATGTAATGGGACAGACCAGGGCGATGTACCCGAAAGAAGCCAACTATTTGTGTTCATTACCCACCTGACCAATGCCTTTGGCCACCATGGTGTCGGTGATCGTGGCGCTCTGCTTGCTGCTCGCGTCATCAGGTATGTGCCAGCCACCAGAACAGTCCCAAAGTCGAGGCTCTACTCGCTCTCACTCTACGATCTTCGGCTCTGCAGCGTCCGCCAAACCACCATCAAGCTCAGCTTCATCCGCATTTCTGCTGTTCGCCAACCGCAATGACATTCGTCTTGTCAGTGTCGACAGTCCGCGTTCCAACGCGTCCATCCTGGTATCTCGTCTCGAGGAGGCTGCCGCTCTGGATTTCTGCTATGCAGATAAAACAATTTTTTGGACGGATATCGAGTTGGAGATGATAAAAGGCAAGAGACACATAAAGTTTCCACTATGATTAACGTTTGTGTCGCGCAGGAATTCGACTGAACGGGACATCGCGATATGAATTCAAAGTGATCACGACCGGTCTAATCAGTCCTGATGGGTTGGCGTGCGACTGGCTCAGCAAGAAGCTATACTGGACGGATTCCGAGACGAATCGTATCGAAGTGAGCGTCTTCGATGGCACCATCAGGAAGGTGCTGTTCTGGCGCGACTTGGACCAGCCACGAGCGATCGCTCTTGCTCCTCAAGACGGGTAAAGCAGTCTGCATATCTGAATTTGATGCCAACCCAACCCTGTTATTTGCTGCCTCTCATGCATTCTCTCTTTGGGTTTGTATTAGGCTCATGTTCTGGACGGATTGGGGAGAAGTTCCAAAAATTGAGCGCGCCTCGATGGACGGAGATCAGTCGTCCAGGATGCTAATTGTCAGCGAGAATATCTTCTGGCCGAACGGAATCACGATCGACTATGATGCCAGAAAGTATTCATTTACTGGTATTCAGTCTCTTCGCCTGTGTTTCAATGGCATGTTTTTGTTTTCTCCAAGGGTGTACTGGGTCGATGCCAAATTGAAGTTCATAGCGAGCATGGATTACGATGGTGGCCACCGGACTGTGATAAGCGATAATGTGCCTCATCCTTTCGCCATCGCCATCTTGGGTGACTCGCTATACTGGACTGATTGGCAAACTCACGCAATTCACATGTGCTCCAAGCGCGATGGTTCTCGACGCCGAATGGTGCTTGGCGGGAGCGTCAACAGTTTGACGCCGATGGATATTCACGTTTATTCGGCAGCTCGACAACCAACGATGTCTACTCCATGCTCATACAATAACGGAGGTTGCTCTCATTTGTGCCTTCTCTCCTCACGAAGTCCGTATTATTCATGTGCCTGTCCATCGGGAGTTCAATTGAATAGGGATGGTCAAACGTGTGCACCAGGCGCTGATAAACTGCTCTTGCTAGCTCGCCGAGTCGACATTCGCCGAATATCCCTCGACACTCCGGACCACACCGGTAAGTGGTTTAATGACTTTACCACAATTTACAGATTAATTAATTATCGCTTTGCCCCTATACAAAGATGTCGTGGTGCCGCTGAAAGGCATCAAGCATGCCATCGCCATCGACTACGACCCTGTCGAGTCGCGAATTTACTG
Organism: Osperalycus tenerphagus; assembly: GCA_022876805.1. Classification (NCBI taxonomy): domain Eukaryota; kingdom Metazoa; phylum Arthropoda; class Arachnida; order Sarcoptiformes; family Nematalycidae; genus Osperalycus; species Osperalycus tenerphagus. The sequence goes on along the minus strand of JAGGCA010003756.1, from coordinate 8,803 downwards.
GTCTGATGATGACGTTCGCGTCATCAGGCGTGCTTTTCTCAATGGTACCGCTCAAGAGGACTTAGTGTCGATTGATGTTCGTCATCCAGACGGCATCGCCGTCGACTGGATTGCACGAAATCTATACTGGACTGACACGGGTACCAACCGGATCGAAGTTGTTCGCCTAAATGGTACATCGAGAAAAATTGTGATATCGGACGGGCTCGACGAACCTCGAGCGATTGTTTTGCATCCGGTCGATGGGCAAATGGTGAGTTTACTGTCGATCGCGCCGCGCCGCGCGTCTTGAGAATGATGCGAATCAGCACCTCGACCTCTTCAGTTCCTTCCGTGCCTTCTCCTTCGGCTCATCGGTCATGTCTTCCTCTTCCTTGTCACACGACCAGACCAGTGAGTGCTTCCCGTCGCCAAAGTGCTCGATGACACTCTGACCCTGTGCTAAAAAGATCGCTCCGCGATTCGCGCGTCAGCAGGCAATGCACCAAATTGCGATACATTCGTCCTCCCGTTTCTCCTGTCTGAATGCTTACTTGGAGATACCCATGGCTCAATTTTTGTTTCACTGTTAGTACTGGACCGACTGGGGAGCGAAACCGAAAATCGAGAGAGCAGCGCTGGACGGAACTCAGCGACAAGTGGTGGTGAACACGTCGCTTGGCTGGCCTAATGGTTTGGCGCTCGACTACAAGACCAACAAGATCTACTGGTGCGATGCTAAACTGGACAAGATCGAAGTCGCTAACTTAGACGGCAGTCAACGAAGAGAATTAGTCTCTGACTCACTACCTCATGTGTTCGGATTCTCTCTGCTCGACGATTACGTTTACTGGACTGATTGGCAGCGGAGGTCAATCGAACGCGTGCACAAAGTTACAGGTGGACAACGAGAAATAATCGTCGACCAACTGCCAGACCTGATGGGTCTCCGGGCCATTTCTGTCAGCGAAGTGTTCGGCGTGAATCCTTGTGCCTTCAATGACGGAAACTGCACTCATTTGTGCCTTAACAAGCCGGACAATGAATACGTGTGCGCGTGTCCCACGGGCTTTAAATTGGAGACCGACCAACGAAACTGTATAGTTGACGAAACCTTTGTACTGACCTCACGACCTCACGATACTCGCGAGTCATCACTGTCATCGACGCCGCGTTACTCGGATGTGATCCCAGTTGCAGGTCTTCCAGATGTCGATTACGACAGTCGCGTTTACTCCTCCTGTCAGGTGAGCAATTTTCGATGTTACTCTTCATGATGAAGAGCTCTTCATCCAAGAATCTTGAAGCTTCGTGGATTTCGCAGCATGAAAGTCATTTGCTGTGCGATTCACTACAGAGTGAGTAGTACTCACTCTGTTCCAAGCTTCGATATGAAGTTCGGTGCTATCTGTGCTGGCGACGAACACTGTTCATACTGAGCACCGTGTTTCGTAGTCGTCATCCTCGTTCCTCACCTAACATCCTAACACGAGTATTTCCTATTCCAGATCAACAACGGTGGCTGTTCGCATACGTGTCTGACATACCCGGACGGGAGCAAGCGGAAGTGCTCGTGTCCCAAAGGAATGACTTTGGCCAACGACGAGAAAACTTGCGTCGTTCCGCCAACGTGCTCTCCCGACCAGTTCGCCTGTCATTCTGGTAAAGTCAACTGCATACCAGGTGAGTTGCTCGCTTGTTGCCACTCCGTCGCAATCAATCACTCGGTCAACACGGTTGATTAATTCTCGACAAATGATGTTGACAGAAATCTGGAAGTGCGATGGTGTGCCGGAATGCGAAGACAAGTCAGACGAACTGAACTGTCCGTCGTGCCCCGAACCGCAGTTTCGCTGCCTCCGAAGTAACCTCTGCCTCGACGCAACAGCACTCTGCGATGGTGTCAATGACTGTCCCGATGGAAGTGATGAATCCTGTTGCGGACTTGATGAATTTCGATGTTCACACGGACGAACTTGCTTGACGATGCTGCACGTCTGCGATGGCAAAGACGATTGTGCCGACGCTTCTGACGAGAACCCGAGAAGTTGTCGCGTCAAAATGGACAGAGTTCCGCTCGAATTAAATGGAAACGCACCACAGTCACAATACACGATGGTAATTGTCGTGGCGCTGCTCGTCATTGCCTTCTTAGGGGTAGTGGCTTATCAATGCAGACGCAAAGGAGTGCCGTACGAAGAGCCGGACATGGCCGTCAACGATATGCTAATGAATACCACGCGACCTCTCAATGTGCACTTGGCCGATAAGCGCCACAATTCAGCAGTGGGTCGAAGAGCGCCCTTGGGTCCCGGCTCGTCATCGGTGCCTTCAATCGCTCAGACAAATGGCGAACCGATTTACGATCGTGACATTACAGGTGCTTCATCGAGCAGTTCATCGGCTGTCAATAATTACCTACCTGGTACCAGTTACCCGAAGGAAACGTTTAACCCGCCGCCGAGTCCGGCCACAGATCAGTCGCAGTGCAATTTTGACGCGTCTTCGTCATCGTCACAAGCGGCATCTCGGTGTTCGCGGGGCGCTCTTTTGTGGTCGCAGCAGCAGCACAACAACAAGTGGCGGTGGGCTCGCGGACATCGAGGACCACCGCCAACGCCGTGCAGCACAGACGTTTATGACGACAGCGAGGCCTCGTTTCCGTTGAAGCACAGCTACTACGATAATTCGCACGCCGAACTCAGCTACGATTCGGACGGCAAGGCCACCGCACCTCCGCCCACGCCACGCAACTACTTCTCGGACGCGTCACAGCCGCCCTCGCCAGGCACAGAGCGCAGTTTCCGCTTTCATGGTCCCAGCTACGTTCCTCCGCCGTCCCCTGAACGAGATTCAGACAGGGACTGAGTCGTAACGATGTTCAACTATTTATGTTCAGAACTTGATGCAGATCTCTAATTTTTTGTACTCTATTTTACGCATACTTAAGTAAACCATTTTTTAGTTGCCATCAGGCCGCGATGGCCTCTGCTACTCTTTATTTCGAGAAGCGCAAGGAAAGAAAATTGAAGAGCAAACCGTTTGGCATGCACAATCAACGATTTGCTGGATTTGAGTCTTTAAAATTGGTGCAACTAATCGATAGACAAGTGTCAGTATAATGAATAGTCGTTAAGAATGTGGGTTGTTAAACATCGACACCGTTTTTGACACTCTCCCTGTCGAACCTCCGGTAGTCATCATTCCGCGGTCGCTTCTTGTCGCGTTCTCGCTCTCTGCTTCGTCTCCTCTTCTCTCTATCCTTGTCCCTGTCCCTATCTTTATCTTTGTCTCGATCTCGATCCCGATCTCGATCTCGATCCCGATCCCGATCCCGATCGCGATCCCGGTCCCGGTCCCGGTCCCGGTCCCTCTCTCTGTCCCTGTCCCTCTCTCGATCTCTGTCTCTGTCCCTGTCGCGCTCCCTGCTACGACTCCTCCTTCTCTCTCTGTCACGATCCTTTCGTTCGTATCTGTCTCGATCTCGACTGGTGCTTCTGCAAAAGAGAACATAGACCGTGACCAACAATGATTGCTATGAGCGACTGTCTATGATTTACCTTTCATCAACATATTTGTTGTCGTCTCTGCCCGACGACTTGACGTTCTCTTCCGTGCCACCTCGGCGAGTGCCGCCAAGACCACCTCCTACAAATAGAAATAAAACACGTATGACAAGAGATGCTTGTGTATAAAAAACGATAATTGATGTTTACGCACCAAGTCTTCGTGGTAGCCATCCCTTCACGGTGCGTCCTCGCTCCACATCGACGAGCACTCGACGACCATCAATTTTCTTACCATCTCCGTGTTTGTAAGCAGCTGCGATGGAAGTGCGACATGACAATGAAAAAGATACTTACCAAGCTACCACGTTCGTTACCTACCGTATGCGCCGCTAATTCACTACTCACCTGCAAGGGCCTTTAGTATACGAGCTCACTTATCAGCTAACTTTCACTAAATCCGAATCGCAAATGCGAGTCGCAATGCATCTCAGGTCAATTGCAATGCGAAATCTAACCTCCAATTTCGAGGCCCTTGCAGAACGAAAAACTTACGCACAGCAAAGTAGAGCAGTTTTCAAACTTTGACCTCAGTCGAAAAAAAAGCAAAGTTCCTCTAGAACAGTCCTTGAAAATTGAAATTGATGTCTGAAATCCTTAGGTACAACATTCTCTCTGCCGCCTTTTCCACGATTTACATAACTCCATAGTAAATACACAGAGAATAAGGGGGAATGCTTTGAACTGCGTAAGATTTACGCATAAAATGACAGGCAAGAAGAAAAGATGAAGGTAGCAAAAGCAAAATGAGAGCACGAGTCTTGTCTTACCCAGACGACGCCTTACCGTAATTTCTACGCAACTTACTCGCAATATACAAACCGTAACTCAATTCATTTCCTATCAAATTACTGAGCAGAACAGCAGATCAATGTGCAGAATTGGCTTTGGCACCACCAAGACATGGGCCAAGACAGAAGCTGTTGTAAAGAGTTACAATAACGTGATGAGCCCATTATATCAAAATAGGGTAACTAATTTATGGCTCTTGCAAAAGTTACTCTGATCAGGAACCCCAGGTTACCATCGCTGTACTGATATACTTGACCTGTCATCTGGTCCGCCGGTCGGAAGCTTTCATTACTGACGTCAGGTGATCGGAATCTATTTCGATTCACGTCTCAAATTCTTGGTCTCAAGTAGCGCATCAACAAGAAACTTACCAAACATAATTGCGTCAAGTACTTATTACGATAAATGGAATAAAATAAAAAAATGCGAACAGAAGAAAAAAATGCACGCCGAAGGGACAATTGACTAACTGGTGCATTCTTGGGCACGACACACCACACACAACTCAGCGAACCGAACTTCAACTCCACGGGCATACTTACAGTGCATGTCGCGCTCGTGTTCATACTCAATGAACGCATAACCTCTCGGCTTGCCACTCACTCGGTCGTTCACCATCGTGATCTGCAAGAAACATCCAGAAGGTCGCCTTTCATAATCAGCTCATTCATTGACGGACCACTCTCACCTTCTTAATCGTCCCGTGAGCCTCGAACTCGCGACGCAGCTTCGACTCTGTGGTGTCGTAATTGATGCGCCCGATGAACAATGTCTTGAACGGGTCACTGGTCGCGTTCGAGTTGCCAGCCGGGTCCCACAACGCGATGCCCTGCTCGACTTTGTAAGTGGCCTGTTCGAGTCGTTCTCGCTTCTTCCTCTCCACTCTCTCCTCGCGCGTCTCGATCCGTGTCGGTGGCGGCGTGTCTTTCGGGTCCTGTACAAGACCAACAACAAGTTCGTAATGACAGTAAACACAGCAAACCAAAAACGGCCGACATTTCTTACCTCGAACAGATTCAGAAACTGCGCGACCCCCGAATATCCGCGCGTCCTCTTCTCGAACGGAAGTTTCACGGGTGGCGGCAGGTAAGGAATTTGGTCGCGGGGCGCGAAGAGCGCCAGCAAATTGGGTGGTAAATATTGAGTCATATCTCGTCATGAAAATATGGTCGAAAAGTGTTGAAGAAAATAAATTGTCAGTGATCGTCGCTCAAATGGCGATTCAGCATTTCTCGTTCTCCGCAGCGCCACCGAACGGGACCGAACGGACGACAATTTCGTCGCTCAACTGGTTCACCGTCGACTTTCCTTTCGTCCTGCTTCTCGTCAACTTTCACGTTGCCATTGAAAATGATTATTCCTATTCGGTGCTTTACGTGTGGCAAGGTGATCGGGAACAAGTGGGAAGCATATCTGGGCTTGTTGCAGGCCGAATACACGGAAGGGTGAGTGAATGATGCGACATGCATGTAGCGATGGTCAACACAACACCTCGACATGAGTTGTAAATTTGTATTTTTTCCTTTTTTTGACAGTGACGCATTGGACGCGCTCGGCCTGAAGAGGTATTGCTGTCGAAGAATGCTGCTCGGCCACGTGGATCTCATCGAGAAGCTTCTTAACTACGCGCCTCTGGAAAAGTAGTCTCGAGAACTGAATGGCATCTTAGACTTAGACACTCTTTTCACATCGATGGCTTGCATTCATTATGCAGTCTAGAACGTGTCATTTGTAAATTCACTATCAACGAAATGCAGCGATAAACTTGACCTGAATATTCTGAGTTTTATTGAAATCATTGAATGATTGCGGCGCACATTCGATAACGATATCAAGCAGTCAGAATGCACGCGCCGCCAACCTTCTTGATCTTGTTCTCAGCCTGGGCGCTGAAGAACAGAAGAGAGAATTGCATTCCATGAGTGACATCCCATCATGTTTGATCAATATGTTTACTACCTGAAGAACCTGGCTTTGACGATGACCGGCTGCTTGGGGAGACTTCCCTTGCCGAGCACCTTGAAATAGCCATGCTTGATGACATCAATGACCGGTGCCTTGCCGTCCTTCGAGTTGACGAAGTGCTCCCTCGTCTGGTGGCCCAACAACGACCACAATTTCTCCACGTTTACGGTCGGGCAGTACTGCTTCAGCGAGTTCTTCTTGAGGTGGTAATTTCTCATGCCAACTTTACCGAAGTACCCAGGATGGCTGTGAAAAAAGGGTCAGAATCGAACGCGATCGAATGGTGTCACTCACTATTTGTCAAAGTTGATCCGATGGTGATGCTGACCACCAGCATTACCGCGGCCACCTGGATGCTTTCTTGCCTTGCCTATGAGCGTTAAAACGAATGCAATTAGACAATAGTGAAGCGCAATCAGTCGACAATACAGACCGATACGGCCATGCCCGTGACTGACATGACCACGAAGTTTGCGCGTCTTCTTGTAGCGAGTGGGCTACGGAAACATACAAAGCATACATTGTTACAAAGCTCATTATACAGAGAATACGAGCAATTTAGATGAGCGGTAAACAGGAGCGAAAAAACGCGATTAAAAGTAAGCAGCGAAACGATAATTTACTGACCATGTTTGCGTGCGTCGGAAAAGGAAATGGAAGCGGAATGAAGGAGCCAATCAGAGATGAGAGAGAAAGACGAAGGACGAAGGTCGAGACGAGAAGAGAGGCAAAACGAGCACGTTCATCATCATTCTGCGCTGGTTTCCTGCCTAAATTCTCTGCTCACCACCAATTAGTGGTACCGATGTACATCTCTTGGTCAGACAATGGACGGGCCGACGAACTCCTCGTTGCAGGACGATGAGTTGCAGGCCATCTCGGCCATTTACGGGCATGAGTGGAGAGTCGAGGATGAGACCAGTCGCGTCTTCTCGATATGCCTCAAGCACGATCATTCTTCATCTTGCTCGTCGTCCAACCCAGTCGACAAGTCTATCACGTTCCAGATTAAGCTGCCCCCTGACTACCCGCTCTCATCCCCTCCTCTCTACACACTGTCGGCACCGTGGATGAACAGGAAAGACAAGATGCGACTCATGTCTGCGCTCGACGAGATCTACTGCGAGCATGCTGGTGAGTCCATCATTTACTTGTGGATCCAGAAGGCGGGGGAGTACCTAGACGATGACAAGAAGAGTCCAGACTGTGAGGAAGCAGATGTCGAAGGCGACAACAGTACAGCTTCGGCAGGTCACCAACATCACGACCATCACAACTACAATGTGCCCATTCATCACGGGGAACCCGTCATCGATCGGAGATCCACTTTCCAAGCTCACCTGTCTCCAGTTCACTGCGTTGACCAGGTCAAGGAGGTGATCGCTATTCTAAAGTCCAATAAGAAGATCGAATCGGCCACTCACAACATCTACGCGTACCGCATTTCGGGCGATTCTCACCACGCCTGCATTCAGGACTGCGACGATGATGGCGAGACGCACGCAGGCTCGCGACTTCTTCACCTGCTCCAGATACTCGATGTCAGGGATGTGCTGGTCGTGGTGAGTCGTTGGTTTGGCGGCATCCAACTGGGGCCTGATCGCTTCAAGCACATCAACAACGTCGCCCGAGACCTGCTATCCAAGTGTGGCTACGTCGATGATGATCACGGGAATCAGTCGGGCAACAACCAAAGCGGCAAACATAGAAAGAAGTCGAAATGAAGACAATCATCGTCCGTTTATAATTAATCACATTTTGCTATAGATCAGTTATGAAAGTGTTACGATAATTTCATATCAATAACTATATGCACATGGATGTGAAGTCAGCAGAGTGCTGCCTACGAGTAATTTAACTCATGCATTACGCACGATGCATCTCACATCACATCACATTTATGCGATTACAACGATAAGAAAATTAATATTACACATACGTATAAGTCAACAACAACCATTTAATTTCAGTCCCGGTGCCGGTGACAATAAATGGACCATTTTGCTACAGTTACGTCGCTCGTTCTACGCCATCATCGAGGGCCTCTTCACTCCGGCGACCAGTTCGTTTGCGCTCAGCAAATCCCGTACCGCCACGCTGCTGAGGAATAATGTCCTTCGTGGTCAGTTTTATGTCGTTCCTCAAAATGTGTTCTCTAAATTAATGTATATTTGATTACAATCCGATTAGAATTGCGCGAATTATTCCGATTTCACATGCGGGAGTTAGTCTTGATACACCCGATATCTAATACAAAAGGTGCTACTATTCATTCATTACGAAGTTGTCCAGCGTTTCGCTCTCGGGCCAGATGATGGCGAGTGAAGAGATGCCGATGTAGAAGTGGTAGGGAAGAGAGAGGAGGTACCCAAAGACGAAGAAGCGGGAATCGCAGTCGAACTACCCATGGCACCAAAAGTAGGAAATGTGATTGAACTTGAAGTTGATGGCGGAACTGCTTCTGTGGCTCGCATGATAGCCGCGCTCTGCTCACCAGCCGA
>JAGGCA010003724.1:26057-37626 GCA_022876805.1 Osperalycus tenerphagus | reverse complement strand
TAAGTTGCCAAAGTTGCATATTTCCTTTTAAGCAGAACTATTCGAGTGGACCTAATGTCGAACTAGGTAAGCGCCACATTAACATGTCCACACATCCACTATTCTGCAATATTCATGACTGTTTTTGGATCTAATTAGTATTTAATTTCGACGAAATGCACAATTCAGCCAAACTTCTGCAAAGACGATGATTTGCTTTTGCTGCTGTCGGTTTTGATTGATAGTGACATCACTCGACAGTCGGAAATTGTTTAACCTTCGTCATAACTTATGACCAGCTTATGACATCGGTCATAACTTTCCGTGAAGTGCTTTAAGAGTAGTCCTGTCTCAGATGATTGCTCCGTCATAGACAGGCCTGATGACCATGTCTTATGACACCTTTCGTGAAACGCGGCCCTCTGCATAGCCGGTGCAGTGCTCTTACCACTGACAATGAGCTACACTTCCTGCCTTCACTCAACACAAGCTCAGAGTTCCTATAAGCCAATTCTAACCGTTACAGTGGAGTAGATAATGCAGAACGCGATAATTGATGGTTCTCTTGTTTCGCACTTCGCTTGTTTCGCACTTCGCGCCTCTCGCTCGGCCTTCGTCGTCCTTCATCGGCTCTCACATCGCTTGGTCATCGATCGCATTTCGTATCATTGTCACCATGGACTTGCTCGGTTCTATCTTGAATTCAATGCAGAAGCCACCCAGCAGGACGATGAGCGCCGCGGAGAAGGAGAAGCAGTTGGCTGCCAAACGGAAGGCTGAGGAAATGGATAAACTGGCAAAACGGGAGAAGAATAAACTGAAGACATTTCGCGCTACCATCGAGGAGCAGGTCAACGCCTTCCTAGACGACGACAGCCAGCAGAAAGTCCAGTTTCAGACAATGGACAATGTGCGGCGTTCGATTGTGCACGACGTCGCTGACGTGGCAGGACTCGTGGCGCATTCATTCGGCATCGAAGATGTCGATCGGCATGTCATTGTTTGGAAGAAGGAGTTCCAGCCGTGCGAAGACGAGCTCAACTCGTTGCGCAAGGGCGAGGAGTACGATCCGGAGAAGGCCAGAATCGAGCGGGTGCAGAGGGAAGAGGAAGAGCGGGAAGCGAGACAGAGACAGAAGCGAGACGAAAAGGTGGAGGAGAAGTTCAGAGACAAGTATGAGAAACTGATTGGCAAGGACGCAGGTCTATCCGCCGCCCAGATAACTGTTCCCAACAAACAGTTCGGGTTCGTGCCGTCCGAAAACAAGAGAGATGCGCGTTCCATCGAGCAGACGCTGGCTGACATTCGAGAGAAGAAGAAGCTGAAGAAGGATCAGGACGCCGATTCCTAGTAATCATTGTTATCATTAACTTACTCATTTCTCGATATAACGATCATAAATTCAAGCATTACTTAGAGTGATATTCATTTTGTATGCAATAAAACAAGTCTGAAAGTCCCGATTCCGACCTTTTTTAGACTAATCCCGATTTCCGTCCCGATTTTCGTGGTTTCAAGTCCCTATACTAGGCGATATACCTGCGCTTCTGAATAAACGCGATGACAAAAATGTAACATGCTCGAATTTCATTGTATCAACGATCTACTGTCGAACATGAATGACAACATTTTTGGGAATGCGACGACAGATAAATACACGATCTATGCGCTTTGAGGATATACGTGTTGTCTTGGCTTCTCTTCTGCGGCCTCAACCCAACGCGGTCACTTTCGTCATTGTGTCGCTATTGGGCACAGTCAGCACCTGGAGTGATTTGCATGACTTGATGACCGAAACGATGCAATTTTCGTCAAGTACTTCGGATATCAGCAACTCGAGCTGTTTGAGGTTCGGCAAGCAGTTCAGTGACGCGAGTTCGACACTGACGTGGGACAAGCCGAAGATTTCGAGCTCGGGACAGTAACGACCAAGTGCCTTGACCGTGTCCGAAGAAATGCAGTGATATGAACAGTTAACTCTGAACTCTTTGAGTGCACGCATGCCAGAAAGTGCAGTTGGTAGAGACGTATTAAGAGTGGCCTTGTCCTGCTCAGTGTATGCCGTCGAATGCAGAACCAACTTGACGAGACGCGTTAGGCGTTCCAAACAGGACAGTGCCTGGAACGCAGTAGGAGCGACATGACTCTTCCGAGTTCTTCGAGCTGATCGAGCTGATCGAGCTGATCGAGCTGATCGAGGTGTTCACCAATGTTGTTAATCACGCTCGCATCAACCTTATGATCCCAAATCACTAAATGAAGCGATTTTAAATTGCGATGCTTCTGATCAGTGATGAAGACTTTCAGGGCATTATTGGTGACACGACAATGATCGATGGCAACCATCGTATCGCCGTTCAAATAGAGATATGGGCCAAGGATATTGAGCGACTCTCGCCGTGACCAGTTGCCGAACACGCTTGACGTTATCTCCACACTCTAGAGAAAGTGGGGGACTGCAAGTGTTTGACCTGTTTCGACAGCGCGCTGAACGACTCGATGTCGATGTCCCCGTGAATCACAGAGCTGCCAAAATGGAAAAGTGCTGCAGGTATACGGTGCGGATCAATGTCAGGATGGTGGAAGGCAGCTTGGATAAGCCTGACTCAATGTGAATGCATTTCAGGTTGACGAGTTTACTGAACACGATTAGGTTCACTCCTTGAAGCATATTTTCGCTGACGTGCTTTTCTGGGTCCAAATTCTCGCGACAGTATTTCGGTATCTTTCCGATGGACGTGCACATCTCGATCTGCTTGTCGGTTACCTTCCACCATCTCGTGCAAGTAAGCATGCAGGCAACCCTGACGACCAGGTCCAGATGTCTAAAGACGGCCTCCAATACGTGATCGGGCACCTCGTTCCGCCAAGCGTTCAATCTGAGTTTCCCCTGCCCGTTGATCGTCGCGTCCTCATTGCTCTTCATCCCAAGCGCAACATCCACCTCGTCAAGTCCGTTCATCTTCTCGATCAGTGCAAGTTTGTCGGACTTGACAGTTATCGTGCCGTCTTGATTGCGTACCTCGTTGCAAATTTGTCGCCATTCCGATCTGAGCTTCTCGCTCACCGCTCTCGCATCTCGCAATGCCGTTACTTGTGATCTTTCCTCGCTCGCTCTCTTTCTCACCTCCATGTCGCCAGTTTACACTAAGCCAAACTTACACCAATATGAGCGAGGAAAAATGCAACGTATGCGATTTACTCACCAAATCAACATAAAATCCAAGAAAGCAAGACGATAAAATTGTTCTATTCCATCAGCTGTCAAATTGCGATTCACGTGACCAGAACCGAGCGCCGAGCTCGATTGACGATCAACTCGCATGTGGCGATTCGACACTACGTTCTATTGGCACGCACGATGTGTGTGACAATACAATTATCGGGCGAAATAAGCAAGAACAGCACTAAACACCTACTTCACGATACCGAAGTAAAAATATAAATTTATATGTAATGTGAATGAATGAAGGTTAAAGTGAGAGAGCTGTGGTCAGTTTTCGCGCTCAATCATATTCGCACGCGAGATGGCGCGTCAACCGCCTTGATTGATCGCATCCTCCGCATCTCTGTATCAAATTCTCATCCGAATCAGCACATCTTTACTATTCCTGCTGCTTGGTCCCACGTTCCACTCAATTGCCATGCCATCGAAGGCCGAAGACATCCTGGGTGGGTTCAAAGTGTGAGTAGATCGAGCTCTACTCACTTGTAATGGATGACTGAGTCTCTGTGCTTGTTGGAGACAGGAATTGGATGAATCTGCGGGATGCTGACTCGGGAAAGATCCTCTGGGAGGCCAACGACGATCTGTAAGTAGATCATCACTTGCATGGCGTGTCATTTGTTTGTTTATGTTTTACAGGTCGCGTCCTGACAAGGAGCACGAAGGTGACGATACTCTCTATCTGATATCTATCACTTTGTATACTATCCACGATATTCTCTGACAGCTCGCGTCCCGAAAGCTATTCTCAAGTGTCGAGCTGTGTCGCGAGAGATCAATTTCAGCTCTATCGAGCCAATGGAAAAGTTCCGGCTGGAACAAAGAGTGCTGTTCAAGGGAAAGTGTCTCGAAGGTACGACATCTTTGTAGTGGCTGTTTTCCCGAGAACATGTCCATCTGGTTGTTGTTCTCTGTCCGCAGAGTGGTTTTTCGAATTCGGCTATGTGATCCCGAACAGCACCAACACGTGGCAATCGCTCATCGAGGCAGCACCTGAATCTCAGATGATGCCCGCTAATGTCCTAAATGGGAACGTTATTATTGAGGTAGAAGATGCCTGGTAGAACAGCGCGTCGAGTCACTTGTTTTTATCAAATTAACAACTCTGTCTATCTGTCTTGCTTCACAGACCAAGTTTTTCGACGATGATCTCTTGGTGAGCACATCCAAGGTTCGGCTTTACTACGTTTGATGACCGCTTCACTGGAGTCATTTAGAAAACACATTACATTACATTCAACATATATGACCAACTTTGCTGTCCTCTTCTGGTCCGATTTGCTGTCACGTATCGTGCAAAATGCAAATGACTATTGTCACCATTTGTCTGTTGTGTCAACTTGACCGCCCGCTCAACATCCGAAAAACGTTCGGTGAAGATTTTTGGAGGCATCCGGCAGCGCGTCGAACCTGATACGGGAAGCTAATAGCAAGTTTGTGCATTCCTGCCGACTGGAATACCACGCAGTAACAACATTCCTCGTTGTGTCCACCTTTTAATACTATGGGTCGCTCTCAGCACCCAGTGCACACAATTCTTCTAGTCACGTCATATATTGGTTTTAATTACATTAATAATGTTGACTTAATATAGCGATCGATACTCCAAAGACATATTCGACATGGGACCAGAGATAAGTTCAGTAGAAACTGATTATTGTCAGTGATTATCTATGGTTTTTTTGGAACATGAGAGATCGATTGTGATGGTTAAGAATAGAAGCGGAACACATATGTAATAATAACCGTATAGTATTATCGTCACTCTTCATTTTCTCAACAATGGTAACGTTTCGCATCGAAACAGGTGTTCAACTTATTAGCATTTGACTGCGCCGCACCACATGGATTTTTTCCTGCTATCAAAACCGATTATCTGCGCACTACATTAATGCATGGCGTGCAATGCAACACTTTGCCAAAAAAATATTAATAGCGCCATAACAGATCTCCGAATTAGTCAGCATTCCGACGACTTCACAAATTATGTATGCAAATGAGGTGCGTCACTGGCAATGAAACAGCGTGCACTTGACAAGCGAGACGAAATGTTATGCAAAGCTCACAACGGGAACGAAATTAATCTCAATCACGCGTATTAACCCGTAATTAAATCTTGTCAGTGTTGCTCGTTTACATTTGAGATTCGGTAGCAAAGCTGTCATCGAACATTTGTTGCTGGGGGCACTTTCGAATTGCTGATTTATGTATACATGGCATTGTTTTCGGACGAAGATCGCAACAACGGCGTGTTGAATGGTGATCACGCACTCGACAACCTGCAATTATGCGAATTTCGATTCTTATGCACGCGGAACTAAACCGAAGCAGGTGCTGATCTTCGAAATTCGAATTTCGAACCCGTTGACGAAAATACATCTGGATTATAATGTGTTGATTTCAAGGCACAAGTTGCATGTCCAATTGTTCGAAGCAGACAACATCATGAGTATTTTGAAATGAATAAATTCTTGTCGGCCAATCACGACACTCTCGTGACTTGGCTCCATTTGAAGTTGCTCTCAAGGCAAATTGACTTGTTCGCAACTCATAAATTACGCGATTTCTCGCTGATTTTACGTGCCATCGTCTTTCGTTAAACCCGTAATTAAGTTATCACAGTGTGGATAACAAATGAAGTTATCAGAATGATGAGGGAAATTATAACAAGCGATTAAATCGCTGTTAAAATCATGAAATCGACGCTCTACTCTTATCTCCACTTGAGGATGTCGTTGCCTCGAAATCGATGCCAGAGATTAGGAAAACCTTTTCGGGCACCATTTGTTCGAAGTCATACGTAACTATTTATCTAACTATCTCGACCCCTGCAGTTACAGCAGGTGTTAAGTGCCATATTTGAGATTTGTAAGATTGCGCCGCGACAAATTGCTTTAATAACATGTTGTAGTTAAGATGTAATGCGAGCGTGTTTGCTTGAATTGAGAAGTTCTGCCTGTCCGACAAGTTCCGAAATTTACTTTTTTTCCTCGACGCAGACCAAAGGCGATATTTTGGAAAATTATTGCTCAATTAGACACTGTTGCGCAAATGGCTGCCCGCTGGCTATTGTACCGATTTGCGAGTCCAGACCAGTTGGCCAAAATGCACTAAAATATTTATAACCAGCTACCACATGCGACTGCGTTCATGTAATATTTACATGATCCGAAATGATCAGTCGAAAAGTTTCGAAATTTGCCTTGTGGAGCCCATTCAGGGATCACCCTGATATTGGTCCCTGCATGGCTCGTCGGTCGCATTGTTAGTGATCTGTCGCCCTTACCAGGTTGCTAATTACCACGTCACTGACGAATTCATTCATGACTGATTAACATAATTGCCAAGTATAGCATCGCGCAAATGAAACAAAGGGCAGTTTCGACTATGAGTTGATCCTTCCCCGAGACAAGATAACCGAGCAGAATGAACGAGCAAACTTTTTAGCGTCATGAAAAATGTTCCTTGCTATGTTGGTTTGGTGGAGATGGGAATTTTTGATTCCGTCACGAAATTAATATTTGATTACTGCAAGGCGATTTACAACGATGATTAATCAGTACTTCATTTCTCTGACAAGCAGTAATTATCTTTAATCAAAAAACACCTTTTTCTTGAAAGAACTCCAGAATTTGGAACACGAGCAACAATGTAACAAGAAACGACCAGAGTGACGATTTGTAACTTATGTATTAGTACAAATGCAAGCAAATTGAATATTTCCTTGATTTAATTAAGGCAGTGCCGTATTTCCCGTAATAGTATAAAATGTTACATCGCAAGCGAGACTCGCTTGCCGTCGTTAAACTACAGTCGCCAAATTAATGAACTTTTGACAGTGTTCATTACTGGCGACCGGTACACTACACTCAGTGGGCGAAATACATATTTCGGCACTCATAAATTAGAGCTTGAACCTTTTTCTTGGCAAGAGTAATGAATTGATGAGCGAACGAACGAGTATACTCGCCTCGAGCTTCGAGCCCAGCCTGGTGCTTCTCGGTTCTTGTGGCACGAAATTCCATTTCATGCTTACTTAACAAACAATGTGTGGGCTCCGCGCTCGGTCTCGGTCCGGGGCAGTGCGCATCAAGCATGCCATAAATTAGACGCGTAATTGAGACGTTATTTAACACAATAATACGATCACGGTGAAATTCATTTGATTTGCTCGTTTTTTCAGATTCCAATTTCGTTGCCTTGATCAAATATGCATGTGAGAAGCCCGCCTTGCCCGATTGACTGCCATCGCCATCGGCTATTCATTACCTGCTATTTGTTACCCTGCTAAACAAATACGAAAATCTTTGTTAACCTGAAGTTCAATGAATTTCATCTTACGATATTCGCTCGCTGCAGGTTTCTTCCTCGTCCCCTTCCTATTCAACCGAATTCGCATTTATGCTGAACAATTAATTCACTGGATTAATGAAAATTAGATTGCATGACTCGCGGACTTCCAAAAAATGCACAACCGCAATGAGATAAGGCTCACATTTCTCGATTACACATACAAACGATTCTGATTACGATTCAGTTGAGAAACAAATTTAATTTCTGCACTCGACGGTGTTGAACTTCGTTGCACTTGTTGGAGAATTATGATTTATTTGTGGAGATGATGGTCTCTGATAGTGATGGTCGATCAAGACGAGTACCAAGAGACGGTGCATGTTCGGAATAAAGTTATGTTCGTCGATACGTGATGAGAGGGCCCAAATTGAAGGGTGTGTGCATGACATCGAAGAAATATGGAAGATTAATTGCCTAATAAAGCTGCTCATCCCATTCTATAAAGCTAATAATTATATGATAATATCGTAAATAAATACGAAACAAGTCTTGTTAGAAATTGATCACGAATTAGGCCCTCGTTGGGCATCTGAAGCGGTTCATATATGAACGCGATGCTTGTGTTCTCGATCACGACGCGATCAGCGATAACTTCATCAGTTATCCGCGTTATGACACCATAATTGATAGTTCTGACCGACAACAAATTACCTCTCAATCAGTTGCCCGGCACTGCCGTTCGCTTGTTTGCGCACTATCACTACCAGCACTTTCTTTTCTTCGGCAATCCGAAATCAGTTCTGTTCTGCTCTCATCGCTCATCCCCGTTCACAGGTCTGAAGCGCTCCCATTAGCGGTAATCACAAATCAAACGGCAATTAGTTATGCAACATAAATTGAGAGCTCATTGCGCTAATAACATGTGTGAATGGTCGTTGTGCGTTTTTCGTATATTCGTATTTGCGCCACCGAACGACGACTTCTGTTTGTCATCGCTTTGTGTTGACGTTCGCGGGCCGAACGTCGTTCTGACAGTCTGACAAATGGCAATTCGATTAGTTTCGGTCTCGCACCGAAATCGATTCTCTCTTTCAGTCCTGTCTTCTCAGCTCAGTCACCGTTTTCTCTGTTCTTTCAAGTCTGCATTGCCCTCTGCTAATATTTAAATCTCGTTACGGTAAGTATTCGCCCGGCACGTCGGTCGCCGCCGCTTTGCCGTCGTCGTCATCCGATGATTGAAATATCATGCCAACCATTCGGTCTAACCCGCCTATTAGACGCTTAATCATGTGTGTCATTTGAATGGACAGCATTGATTTTTATTGTTAATGGATTAGATTGCGTGTTGAATAATCCGCGTCGAAACCAGACCGCATCGTGGCTATGGCTGAGACCGAGACAGAGGCCGACGACGAGGATTTCGGTTATTCCCATGACGAGACGATTTGCCGATTTCGAGCAGAAATCAATTTCGTTCAATTGCTCTCTCGGGCGCGCTCTGTCCGCAACCAGATGACTACAACAAAAGTTAATCTCGCCCATTGAAAACTCGATGCTTCGATGAACTTCCGTCTGATGTGTTCTGGCAGTGACCGAGCTCGTTTGTGGCTATTGCTTTCAAATCGATGTGTCAGTGACGAAAACGGCTGTCGAGCGAAAACATTCTCGCTTCGTCTATTGTGGTTTCTGGTCTTCTTCTTCAGCATTTATTGACCGATATTTTCGAATGTGGTCGCCCTTTTGCTCGCTCCACCGTGCTGAATATTTCGGTTTGTTGTTTGACACATTTTTAAAATCGATATTGGAAAAGTTAGCACCCAAAATGTCCGTGTGCGTGCGGATATTTTTGACAATGACTATGGGCAATGGGAGTTTTGCAGCCGGTATGTTAGTGTGAGAAGCGTCGAGCGAACCGAGGACCACCCGCAGATTTCAATTCACTGCCATCAGTTCCGTTTCTCGCCTTCTCTTCTATGGACTCGACACGAATCAAAGAAATTCACCTCCTTCGCCATAGAGATTAGGCACAAAGTTCATGTTTAATATCGCCAAGAATGCTGTGTTCGCTATCCTCAAATCTTTACGCAACCACAAAATGCAAGATACAGCAAGTAGATTAACGCATTTATATGCTAATTGCGCTCGTAGATTTCTATAAATTTTCCGAGTAGACAAAGTAACGGCGAGAATGGGCGCGAATCTCATGTCGTTGCTTTTTATCGGCACACACAATGAGTTGCAATGTGCGGCCATAATTTATAGTGTTCGGCATGGCCATAAAACACTTTCGTGCCCCGCACTGGTCGAACAATGAAAGCGAGAGAGCAGTGCTAATATTTATATCATTGGCACGTCGTTTTCGTGCACGTATTTCGTATGGAAGCAGCGAGCATTCGAAAGGAGAACAATGGAAGGCACAGGCAAAAATTGAAAAGCGCTGCTCATTAAATCAAACGACTCGAGTCCGAATTACGGCTGTTTTATGGACATTTGAACACATTAAGAGCACATGTTTTGAGATCATAATTCTTATGACCGGCAATTTTGCACAAAGAAATCGTCGTTTCAATAAAACGTAATTTACGTAGCGAACTTTCACTGATGGCGTCCATCATCGGATGGAGTTTGGTTTAACTCAGGTTCATTCATTGTGAAAGGCATCCAGAAAAAGTGGGCCATGAACGACGAAAGCGAGAATGGAGAGAGAGACTCAAAAACGCGTAAAATTGACAAATGTTTCCAAGACCGCCCCGACTCGGGAGGCCGAAATGCAAAGGAAGTGACTGTGACTTTCTGTCGAATGACAAATGATGGTTGACAATGAAGTGACACGACAATGTAACGCTCGGCATCATCTTCGAATGTGTTGATTTTTTATCATCGACGCCAAAATAAATGAATGCTGGAGCCGTAGAGTAGTGAATGCAAACAAGAGTACACGACAAATCAGTGCTGACAATGTGAGTTGTCGTCGTGTTCGTATTGTTTGCATTGCCGTAGCCCGATTTCGAGATTCGCCAACTACATCTGTTTTCATCAAGATGTGCCTCCTTCTCTCATTCTTCTTCTGCTTCTTCTTCTTGTTCACTTCCTTTCTTCTCCTTTCCTTCCCTCCGCTTTTCAATTTACCGATGAAAAGCCGCCGTTGCGCTATCACCATTATGAATAATCTCTCTTTGATGGTCGCTCCTCGTTCGGTTTGCTTCGCTGTCTCGTCGGCAAACACACATCGCAATTTGCAATTCAGATAATATATTCATCTCTCATTGATCACAGTCGTAACGAGCAGCTATCTTCTTACAAGACCCAGCCTCGACTTGATAAGGATGCTTACTTTAATTAATTTGGCTGTATCGAATTGGTTGGGCCTTCTGTTCTCTCTGGGCTGGGACTCACGAAGAGCACAACCGAAAGCCGCGCACACGAATGGCTTGGTGATACGAGAGTCGCACAACTGGCCACGATCTCGATCTCGATTGTGATTTCTCGTATCGTTGGCCGCACATCCATTCATCAGCTCTTAACGTCACGTGCAGCTGCGATACTAAAAAGCCTTTAATATGTTGTAATGCGATGGCCACGCGGGGTGAGTCGCACTCAACTAGGTCTCCAGTCTGCTTCTTCTTCTTCTTCTTCGTCTCTTCCATTGCATTGCCATTGATTTGGCTCGCATCGCATTTTATTTACTGCAATTCGTGTTTCTCTTATTATTTACTGCAACATATTTTTTTCGCCTTCATATCAAGCTCACGAAGCGAACTTCATATGAAATTGATGACCTTTTATTGTATTGTCGCGAACGGCAATCGATAGTCGCCTTTCATTTCCTGCTGTCCGTTCCAATTGTTTGTTCTCCGTTCGCTTCGCTAAACGTTATTAGTGATCGGCCATTGTCATTAGCAGAAGTTAAGCGAAATTGAGCAGTTATTCGAGTGCCGATATGAGATTTTCGCAATTTGTGACCGGCAAAATGACGGCTGGCCACTTGTGCCAGAGTACGGTGAACAGTGAACGCCATCAGGCCGACAATGCTCGATGATCGGTGCACGGAGCACGTTTCGGCCGCGTTAT
>JAGGCA010003724.1:11796-26031 GCA_022876805.1 Osperalycus tenerphagus | reverse complement strand
CTCTCTCTCTCTCTCTCTCTCTCTCTCATACACAGTTCACTGTTGCATGTAATGAAATCGACTTAATGCGAAACTTTTCACAGCTCGTTGCCCCGCGATGACGGTGATGATCGCGATTTGCGCCTCGATATGAATGGAGAGGAGAGAGATGGAGATAGAGAGGAGACGACGAAAAACGACAGTGAGATGCATGAATCGCGCTTTAATGAATTCAAAACATATGCAAATGACAGTTCGCTTATTGTGCGACGCGTCATTGACGTGATTGAATTGCATGCTACAATATCCGTAATTAATTAACCGATTAGAACGTTAATTCACTCATCGAGAACTTGCAATGCGTGTTCGTTGCCTATCTGCCCACGCACGCATCCCAATTCACCATTCGCCAGCCAGTTCTGCTAATGCAACCAAAGAATTGCCAAGCTAAATAGCGAGTTAATTAAATTTTAGTGCTTCCAGAAATAGGCGTAATGAAAATGAGCGCGGCATTGTCAGCGTTAACACAAAGAATGCGTTTCGCTTCGTTTATGAATGAATTATCGGCTTATGAATGACAAGCTAATTATCTTGGTTAATTTCATATCGGTGTTGATCGCATCAGTTCATCGCCAATCCCTGTTGGCGTTAAATCTTCTACTTCTTTTGTGAGCACTGCACTCACTAAAACACGCTTAAATTCAATTTCGCTGTGCAATCTGATTTCATTTATATTTCTGTCAGAAATGCCTTCTGGGTCAGAAACAGATTTCGATGACATTCGCAAGGCACGCGAGATATGAACGAGATGAAGAAAAATGGCGATGGATGTGAGATTCAATAGAATTCGAATGGTGCCAACAGTCGTTCTGTGACTGTCGCTTTATAACCGCTAAACTTTGTAAATATTTCGGACAGCGGTGCGTCCAGAACAAGATTATATCATTGCAGATTAACATCGACGTTTATCTTTCCTGTTAGGTGAAATGCAGAATAAATGATCTCGCATGTCAACATCTGAATCTTGTCAGGATGAAGAAAGTGTCGTTGTTGAGAGAAAAGTGAAGAACTTGGTGTATAATTGCGCGATTGTGCTTCGCCCAAATTGCCGACAACGTGGTAGCTGAGCTCCAGGTTGCGCATTCGGATGAATGGGCAGTCGCGTGCCCGTCAGTCGCGATCTCACCATGGCTGCTCAGTACACAACTTTTGAAATCGCAGTTATTGCAGTTGATTTGCCGTTATAGAGAGTCTCATTTGGGCACCATGAATGTATGTTGTGCGCTGCTGAATGTAGATTGGGCTCCCAATTGATGCGTGATGTCTGCGACCCGCCCGCGAAACATTATTGGACACCGAGCCATTCACGTTCCTGAGCCAAGCCATCAAACTCGCAGCCGAACTCGGTTAACGTGCAACAGGAACCGAAATGAACACGCGCCATTCAGTTTCACGTTACGTTTCGAGCTCGAAGTCCACGTGTGACCAGGCGAGTGTCCAGACGATACTGTCGATGTTGTGTTGTCGATTCACCTTTGTCATGGCACTTTTGTGAAGTGCTTGAATTAGTGAATCACGACTTGGTGATACACATATGCCATGTATCCGCATGTCCTCACTCAGTCATCTCCGTACCCGTCTCTGTTCCGGTCATCAAATACCGGGCTGCCATCGCTCATCACGACAAACGTGAATTCGACTCTGTCACTAGAAACGAACGCCTCGAGAGCAGCGATGGCCAGCAAATCTTTCTTGGTCGAGAATCTTCTGCGTGCCGCAGCCCACGCCGGCAATGGTGACCATCAACAGCATCCCGCAACATCTTCGCCATCGGCACTTCTCAAGAGTGACTCAGCTTCGGCTCTGGGCTATTACTCGCGAAGTTTGGCACTTCATGCCAACAACTTTCCGGACTCAGTAAATTACGTGAATGCTCACTTTCTCAGTCCATTCTGCGGTGGTGATCTGACACCTGTCAAGCGCGACCACTACTCACAGTCGCAGCTATCATCTTCAGCCGACATGATATCGGACCACGAAACAGTATCGAGTCACGAGCGCGACACACCATCGAGATCGTCATCGACATCGCCAAAGACGAGCGCCGGTCTCAAGTTCGGTGTGAACGCGATCTTGTCGGACAAAAACCGTGAATTTTCGTCGACATCGACACCGTCATCATCGCCGGCTGTGATGGACAGACTCGGTTCCCGGTCATCGCTGTTCGCATCAAGTGTTCGAGGTAAGCAGGGCACACCGTAAACATATACAGGTAAATTCGCTGCACCTTATACAGGACTCGCGGTGAACCCTTTAATTTGTTCGTTGTTCGAGACACTCATGAATTACGGCATCAGCTTTGATTTAGGCAACCAGTCATTAAAAGCAATGAAATCTCGCTTTGAATCTTTAAGCATGCAAGCGGATATTTTAGAAGATGAAAAATGGACGCAAATCGCTTATCGATGTTTTGCAATGCGAACAAACCCGAGCCCGAGCTCGATGTCCGTTTTCGATGCTCATCTTCATCTCGTCATGTTTAGGCCATAAACCATAATGAATGTAATGACCGGCGAATTAAGTGCGGTAATTGCAGGGAATCCGGCAAACATTGTTCCGTCTTCGGCAACGCTGCGACCATCATTAATTTCAGGGTGTGAGTGTAGAAGTGAATTTACAATGAATGAAATCATCATCATCATGGCGATGCGATGCGGTTATGATTTGATCGCAGTTCAGTTGTGAGCTCTCTAGCGCACAGCACATAAGAAATCGGTTTTAAAATTTTCATGCCCTCCCGGCAAGCAACCTATAATTACGGTCGCGATCGCAGTAAGATGTATTCTGGGCCCGAAGTCGAATCGGGACACCAAACCAGCGGCTCGAGATTCGGGCTCGGATTCGAGCTTCGAGTGCCTCGTTCTTAAGTATAGCGTTCTGAGATAATGTTTTATACGCATTAATAAAAGTCACGAGGCCGAATTGGCGCTACGATTATACGCTGTGTTTTGATATCTTCATTCATTTGTTTTCGTCATCTTGACGTCTTAATTACTGGTTCATTATTCTAAGTACTGACTTTCACCCATGCGAAAATACGCAGCATCAATGAGATGTTGATGATGATCATGATCATAATGGTGATGCAGACGAGAGAGGAGAGCTAGCAACATGAATTGTTTATTATCTGCGTAATCATTATAATTATCACTATCAAAATAAAAATCATGAGTATGAGTCTCTCTATCTCTTTCGCTTGTTCAACATGAGCCATCAACCATCAGCTATCAGGAATGATGGCTGATGAGCTCGTAGAGGCTTGCAGTTGATCGACGTTCTCGATGAAAGATTCGTGTCGAGCTTTGTACATCATTTATCTCAATCTTGGCGAGGACTTAACAAGCATCAGCAGCAAATCAGCCATGACGCGGTACTCGCGCTGCTTCTCGCGATTGCCTAGCCGGGCCAGTCCAGGTCCAGGTCCCAGTCCCGAATTTCGAGTGCCCGTTTCAATGAGCGAAGTCTTTCTCGTATTTTGGCAAACCGCAATTTGTGTGCTCTTCCATTGTGCTCAATTTAATTCCAATGGAACGCCTTCCATTTCCGTGTATTGCTTACCACAGGCGCAAATCGCTAATTAAAATTCAACTGCTTTTCTATTATTATGTTAATAGACTCCTCGGCAAAATGAACTTCTTTATGATTCTGGCGGATTCATGCGCAAGCCGCGTATTCCGATATCGGTGAGATGGCGAAATCTGATCGTCCTCGGCTGCACGCCGAGGATTACCGAATTGAGATGATGAATGAAGAGAGTGTGAATGACATGCGATGCGGATCAAAGTTAAACGCGACCGTCATCAATTGATTCAATTATGTAATAAAGCGCGCCTCATGCTGGGCTTTTGATCGCGTAGTACAGTTTATGATGCACTCTTTCACTCGATATTAGCAACATGAAATCGTTATTAAATCCGTTGAAAGTCGTTCTCACGATTCATGGGCCAATTTTTGTTGTTCATTGTATCTCTAGGCGTTTCATCAGCTAACGATTCGTCACTCGGTACCTATACTTCATGTAATTACGGGATCATCACCAAACCGATGGCACGACCATTTCTCGAGTCGCACCTTCAATCTCTGGTTTCGTGTCGAGCGTCTTATCTGACCGGTGAGTATAAGATTCTAGTTCAATTCTGGTCGATTGTGGGAACCGTCCGCTGTATGTTGCAGTCCGATAGCTTTGTGCTTGACCTGGTTCGGTGATAAGAATCTTAATTTGCAATTAGAGAATTTAATGCCAGCTGAAGCGAGTCTTTCGATCTTTTCACGGGTCTCACTAAAGGCCGTCTTTTAGCCGTATTTGTTGCAATCGTAATCCGAAAGAATAACAAAGCTGTCGAGAATTACGTTAGTATTTGTTGGCTGCATGTTTCTGGTCACCGAACATATTGGCCCGGGTCCGGGTCCTAGCCCAGGGGAGAGGGCACTAAGCAGAAGAGAGTAGAGCCTCAGTAGAGCCTCGTGAGGCTGAGGCGCGATCATGAAGATTATTTACATAAACAAACTGAACTGCTCTCACTCTTTTGAAAGCGCTATTTTCTAACCGCATTACAAAGTGTGCTCATCGAACCATGGACGCGGCTCTGTTATGGCTCTGTTATTGTTGTGCTCGTGGACAATTCACACTCACCATAATAGCTTTGATTAGTTTTCTCTTTTCAATCACGTCGCTTCCAAATGGTTCGCAAACCGCTTCAATTTAGCTATCATTTAGATTTGAGACCTGCTCTTTAAACTAGAAATTGTCCCTCAACTCTTGTCCGTATATCGCCAGTTAGTTTGATGCTCACGTTTCTGTTGGCCTTTGACACAAATTCAACTGCGACATCGTTGTATGCATCTGTGCTGTGCTCGATCACCAACAGAAACTCATTTGAGCTATCAATGCAAACGATTCGCATTCTGTTCAATCTTAACGACAATGCTAATAGAGCGATTGAGAACCAGCTCTTTGAAAGCTAGTTAAATCACAGCCAATGTTCGTCTTTATAGGTGCAAATCAGCACGCAAGTTCATTCGGCAGTTCATCAATGAACGGCGTGAACAGTTTGTCGAACGTGTCATCGTCGCATCACGCACATCATCAGCCGTTAGGATTCCCATTTTCGGCCACATTCCCATGGGCGGCAGCGGCCAGAGGCAAGCCGAGACGTGGTATGATGAGGCGAGCCGTCTTCTCGGATGCTCAAAGACAAGGCCTGGAGAAAAGGTTCCAAGTTCAGAAATACATCAGCAAGCCCGACAGGAAGAAACTCGCTGAAAAATTGGGGCTCAAAGATTCCCAGGTATGATGGTCGCCGAAATTGATTTGTGGCGCGAATGTGAATACTTATCATTTGTGATGTTGAAATGTCTGTGCACCACACAATGCTTCTCACTGACCAACTTTTTCAATTTGCTGGCAATTCGATACCATAACGCGATAATCTATTTTTGCCGCGATCGCGATCGCCATGCTTATGTGCTGTCCATCTCGTGCAGCTGTCACATCTCGACACATTATTAGCGTCACTTTCATATATCTTCTTCTTCTTCTTTTGTGCCACCGCAAATCGCGCGACATTATGCATGGCTTGAGTTCAATACCAATACTTGACGATCGGCGACACGTGAAATGCTCACAAAACAGAAACTGCACCGCGACGATCGATCGCATTATGCCCGAAATGAAGCCGATCTCTGAGACACCAATGATCAGACTGATGTGACTTCGACTTCTCTAAACGGAACTCCTTATTTTCGCCATTCAAGTTTTATAGTGGCAATAACAAGATTCGACAGCTTTGAGGATATGCAAATTGGCGTTATTGAGTGCCGATTGCGCATCTTATCGAATTTTATTTCATATCTTTCGTTATGTTCAGCAAGAGGCATCGAAGTTGTTCACCCGAATTGATACGCTTCTCCAATGATATCGTCGATATTGAATTGATGTAAACGTTTAACGATTCAGAGACACAAAAAATCATGGCGATGGTCGCAGCTGGCCACTGGCCAACTTGCTTTGTCGATGATCGCGACGATGATGAAAAATGCGACGAGTAGGAAGAGAATACAGAGCACAGAGTGTGCCACAGTCATCGGAAGGCACGAAATGCATCTGGGAGAACGAGTAAAACGAGAGAGAATGCTTTTAACTATGTTTGCTCACAACCATTATTAGGATGAGCACCGCAACAGCATAATCAAGAGAGGCGGAAAACACTCTTTGAGTACCACTCGTCGATTCGCAACGTTACCCAATATCTGTCTGTCCCAATTGCTGCCTGGACCCATCAGCGATCGGTTTTCGATTTCATTTACTCGCAACATTAGCTAAGTGACACAACCGGTTAAAAAGTGCGAAAAGTGCCTTTTTCAAACGATTATTCGCTCGCAATGCGATCGCGGAGAGGAGAGCAGAAGGTTGATGGATAACTGAATCTGCGAAGTTCGCTTCCAACTCAAAACTACTTCTCTATGCGAAACATCGCTTTACATAAATGGAAACTCAATATGTGGCTCGATCAACGTTACGAGCACCTCGATGGTCGATCGGAGTTCCGATTCGAGATGGCAAACAGCGGCAATTCGACATCAGCTGCTGCCGAATCGACATCGACATTGCACATCGCCTTCCTTCCATCTTCTCCATGCACCGAACTGCATTCATTTATTCATTCCGCACTCACTCGCAGCATGGATGACGCACTTATCGATTCACATTCTTGTGTTTCGAGAGTGGTCTGATCACTGCAAGATGAAATGTTTGTCGCTCAAGATAAAGCCAGACATGGATACGCATACATGTAACAAGAGCGCGCTTCATGGACTGTCATTCGTATCATTTCAGGTCAAGATTTGGTTCCAGAACAGGAGAATGAAGTGGCGAAATTCGAAAGAGCGCGAACTGCTGTCATCAGGTTAGTCAACGTCTCAATATTCTCATCATCGACGTTCATCAAACAATACGAATCTGTTCGTCTCTCATCAGGCGGAAGTCGCGAGCAGACGCTGCCAACCAAGCACAACCCCAATCCCGATCTGAGTGATGTCGGCCACATAAGCAATACGAATAGCAACTCGTCAGCTGATTTCGACAGCCACGCACCACGAAATGGGGGTTCTCAGCCTGTCCGATACCCCGATTCTTTGCCCCTGAACGACCATCAGCAGCCGACTGCGGGATCAGTCAACATGAATGGCGATAACGTGGGGATACTCCCGACATCACCACCACCCATCTCGTTTCCGAAACGATCGACTGTGGTGGAGAAAAGCGAACAAAATCCATCGGTGGAAGAGTCGTCAAATGATGAGGAGAGTGATGAAGAAATCGATGTACAGTGAGTTAAATGAATCACTCAACAAACTTCTTGACTTATAAATCTATCGTCTCTCAAATTAACTATTTAAACTCGACACACACACCAACAGTGTAGCATTAATTCTGTTCTAGCGGTTCGACGAAAGAAAAAATGATGTTGACCATCGATAGAATCATGTGCCAAAGTTAGGTGAGCACTCATTAGGTCGCGTAACCGATACTGATTTGAATCCCCCCAATGCACGTTTCCACTGTCCACCAGCGAGATCTCAAACCAAATCACTTTTGCATCACCCACATATCTATATAATTATCTATATAATTATAGCGCGACGCACCGCGACTTATTATGTAAATAACAATAGCAGTACTCACTATAATCATATAATAATTGTATGTATCATTAATGGAGCTGCGGAATGAAGTCGCGAGCAGAGTGTAAATAAAATCCGAATTTCTCTTCCATATAACGACACATCACCAACACATCACCGACAACTCTCCGCTCGGCATGCATGCAAATTGGAGCCGTGTTAATCGCGCTGAAATAATTCGCCATCATTAGCAAGCGCCGCGATCCGATGTGCCGACGTGACGATATTAAACGGCGACTTTTACCTAACAGTACCGTATAACTCTTTTTGGCCCACCGTTGTGAATACAAATTTCGTCGCGCCTGTCGAAAAACACGTCGTCTATAAATTGAAATGTAACTCTGACGGAGTGAACAGCGTGCGAATTCGTAACGAAAACGAACATGATTAACATATTTTGTTCATATCGAGATTCACGGTACGTTTAATTCTGGTGGTTCGCTACCTCAACTCTTTCATTTGGCCGAGTTACGAATATAGACGGCGGGCGAACGAAAATGATGCCCGAAATTGTTGTTAAACAGTGTGAAATGAAATTCGTTAAATATGCTTAATTATGATGTGAGTCGTTCTAGCAAAGCGTAAAGCCACTCTTAATAATATGCAAATTAGGCACAGCACCTGGCCGGATTCTGTGTTTATTATTAAATAATAACCGTGATTGAGACAGCCATCAAAACGTGATTCAACATGACTTGCGAAAGGGGATCTGTAGCATTAATTTGGATTGAAATTGACTATGTCTATGACTAATTACTGAATGAGTCTATATACTCTTGGAAGTTGCAAGTTGGAAAAATGCAGAAATTGTCAGAATTGCACAGATATGTCCGCGTTCATATGTACAGTTCTGTTCCCGATTGATTTGTTCACGACTGTCATCTCCACTCGTTTTCGTTGCCATCCATTTCAGTCATATTGTTTTTGTTCGTTTTTAATTCAATTTAGAAGTTGCAACTTGCAAGTTTTGTAGTTAAAATTGATATTCGCCGTTGTTACACCAATTTAGTGTCTGCCTTTCGTTGCACAAGTGAGGCCATTTATTAATCTTTGGTCGCGATCACCGATTACACATCGGTCTATGGTGTCTATGTGGTTGTCACAAATCTCTTACGTGTAATGAGATTAGTGGCCACATAGCGACCGACTATAATGATTCGATACGAACGCCAACAAGTGACGGTCGTCGAGCGGTCACTGTCAAAGGCATTTCCAATTGTTTCAACAGCTGACGAAAAGTTTCGAAAAATTTTTTAATCATCATCTATAGAGGTTTGTGACAGAACCTTGAAATGCGAGTTGTGCAATGAGCGAATGACTCACGATTTCTGATTGTGACTCTCCTGGCCATCAGTTTGTGATGTGATTGTGATTGTTGAATGAGTGCATCGATAATGTGCGCGTCGTCCATCCCCCGTCGCCCGGCACGATCGCGCCATCACCGCACCATCATCGCTGTCATCCGCATCTGTGGCGCATCCCAATCTCGATTCACTGCTATGTTTTCATGAGCGCGATGTCGACGGTGGACGGTCGACAGTGCGAATCGGTCATCTCGACAGGCCAAGACGGTGAGTTTGCGATTCATTGCGTTCAATATAAATGTTAAACCGGCGGTGTGGCCAACGATGATCTCAATATATTCGTGAGTCGAGCGTCTAACCGATTCGATTGCCAAAGCCAGCGACCGATGGTGATGGTGATGGTGATGGTGGGCGCCAGTCAATAACGGATTTCATCTCATCTAATAATAACTGGCACTGCATTTGTAAATAAATTGTGTTGCAAGGTGCTCGGCGAGTGTGTCGTTTAGTTCGCAATCCATTCATCAGTTTGCGTGTCAATCACAGCTGCTCCATACGAAATGTGCTCGACGGAGGGGGCCAACTGACGACTGGGAAGAACGCCGAGAGCGCAATTAATGAGTTTTTATTTGATGAGATGAGATCACTGGCAAGATGGCGAGCGAGCAATGTGATCGATTAGTTAGGAGCTGAAAACGTTAAACAACGAACGCCGTAATTGGTAGGTCGCATCTAACTAACTATCGTTAAATCGAGTCGCAAATTAAACTGCCGTCGATTCGCAGTTCGATTCGTGTCCGCTTTGCGCTCGTCGTTCATCTGCATC
Source organism: Osperalycus tenerphagus (assembly GCA_022876805.1). Classification (NCBI taxonomy): domain Eukaryota; kingdom Metazoa; phylum Arthropoda; class Arachnida; order Sarcoptiformes; family Nematalycidae; genus Osperalycus; species Osperalycus tenerphagus. The sequence goes on along the minus strand of JAGGCA010003724.1, from coordinate 16,179 downwards.
TGACATGCAAAGAACCGCATATTGACAACTTAATTATGTTCATGAGATGCAATTAATTAATTCCGTGTAATTATCTCTCATTGAATAAGCTGCATTAGTGTCCAAGTCGAGCTCATTTCAATTGGCATACAATTACTCGTCTCGCTTGGCACGACTATGACCATGTCATCAATTATTCTTGCATTACTCGCGGCACAACCAAAGATCGATTCCGCCATCATCAGAGAGTAAGCATATAATCGACGACACACACTTGCTTCATGTCCAGAGATAATTGAGTGCGAGAACTCAGATTTTGGGAGACAAAACGTGCAAATTAATCCTTGAATGCGGTCGTTCGTCTTGAGAGGTGCTCAAGAAGCACGAACATTGTGAACGTGAACCACACTTCGCGAAACTAGTGTCTTGTAGATGATGATGGTGATGTAAGATGAGTGGGGAGGAAGACATGAGTGGTAATATCGGTTGTTCGAGTAGAATAGTAAACGCTCATTGTGATTTGATTAGATATGCGAAGCGAATCACGTCGTCGCTGCATGACGGTGGCCCATCACCCGAAATTGGCCATTTAACGGGCACACAAATGCGCGCCGCGTCTCATTTTATGAATGCGAAGCGCACTCGAAATCATAACATAAATGCATAAATGCTGCCATTTGCTCAGCTTCGAAACATCAATTTTAAGGTTATGAGAATGAATTTCTTACATCTGTTACATGAGCACTGCAATAAGTTATAATGCGATGAAAGATATTCATGCAAAGTGGTGCTCGTGCTTCGTTCTCTTTGTTTTGTTCCCGTGCCAGATCCGCGATCGTGCATCATCCATATCGCCATTTCCATTCGTTCAAATCGCTACCATTACGACTGTATCACCACATCCATGCGACGTCTGGCATGCAACGCTAATCCATGTTTCGAATCACTCTACCGTATTTCGGGTAATTCTCATCGTTGATGGTCGCGACTGTCGGTGACCTGACGCGGCACTGAATTTGAATCATCGACAGCAAAAGGAACACAGAGAACCATCTTGATACCTTTTTTCTGCAATAACAGATGTTGCCGGTGCTCATTTATCAATTTGACACGAGGCCAGTGACAACAATTAATAAATCATCAGCAGTGATCAGAGCAGTGATCATATTTGAGTTAACGCTCGCGAAGATGGCACCCAGTAATTTGACAGGCGCAATGCAGTGATATGAATATTTCATCTTCGGTGTAATTTATGGTACATGGTGACGATGTGTAATGCGTAACGCAAACAGACTGGGTCAGTACATCGGTAGCTAAATACACGAGGTTCGAGTCGGACACTGTTTGGCGAACCGCTGAAGAAGGATTAGCGCCCGGGCGGCGTTGCTTAACCTAAACAGTCAGATATGGATATGAAACCGAAATTTCCGCCAACTTAATGAAGGCGCCATAATTCTTGGACTAACAAGTCGCTATTTATTATGAGCAGGTTACGTAATCTCTCATCTACTTAGGGAGATTTATGTGCGCAGATGAACGACTAGCAACTTCTAGGTAGAACCGCTAGCACGAAAAGGATATTCACGTTTCGGGTAGAACTGCGATCGGCTCGCAGGTTTGGTCATGGGAAGAAAGAGCATCTGTATGACATTAATTCGCGTTGTCGGCAACGTTTAAACTCGGTGGCAATGGAACGCTGGCTCCTTGGGTGACAGTGATTGAATTGTGTGATGAAATGTACTAGCGATAGTACACTGCTTGCGCCTCGATTGTGTGAATTTTGTGTGTCCTCAATTCGTGAACATAAGAAAATGTCTTAATGCATCGCTATTGCCGCACTTTCTATTTTGCAATCTTGAATGAATTTCAATGCGTTTCACTCTAGTCAATTACAAGGCATTAACAAGAAACGATTAAGCCGAAACCGTAACGAATCGTTCGGCAATTTGTCAAACAGCGATGACTTAGCCGCAATGAATATGGAAATGAAGTGAACGCGCAGAGATGGTATGGACCGGGGCGCGACGAGACCGAGAGGGCTAAACGCGATCGAGCAACCAATTCGAATTCGTTTTACGACATGCCATTAGCACGTCTTCTGTCGCATGATGTTTTATGATGACAATTTCATCGTCGACACACCATTTTTGAATCCTCCCAGGAGGAACCGTCGTCAGAACAGCGACAGTGTTACGCGCTGGGTACTTGCTTCGAAGTCTGTCCCTCGCGTTCTGTCCCTCAGTGCACGGCGTCGAGCCTGATTTTATTTGCTAATTTCGGTTTTCCGGTGATGTAATTCGAACGAATGCGAGAATGGAGATGATTATAGATGTTGCTCCTGCTGCTCATCAAAGAGAGCTGTCCAGACAGCAGCAATCTCCGGGTGCAATTCTTCATTATTACATGTACTAATTCATCTACAATGATAATTGTGCGGCAATCTGGAGCGATTTAAATCAAATTAATCGCAATCTCGTGCTCGGGATTCCAAGCGATTATATGCTAATCGATGCGGTCACGAGGGAGCTAGCAATGGGGTCACTTCTGAGTTGATATGAAACTAAAAATAGACACATTTCTGCTGCGTTTCGACAAGTTCATCAATTACGGTGATTGTGACAACGTAATTGCTATATGCGAATCGTAATCGAGCCGCCGAGTCGAGCAGCGCACGAGTTGATCACTATGAATCTCGAATCGATTTCGTTTTATTGATGAAGTGAGACAAACTGCGTTACTTTCTAATCCGATAGTGTTTTGTAGCTGCTTTTATTAATGATTTCGTTGATAAATGGATGTTTAATGGAATGTTTTCCGAGTGCTATTCAGCTGTTCAGCTACCATCGAGAACGTAAATCAAACCCTAATTTGGAAGTAGATTTCTGGCGGAAATCTCGCCTGAATCGCTAAATGAAGATCGTTGCGGTTGGTTGTGAAGTTTGCATTCGTCTTTTCGTTGCTTTCTCTCTCGATTGACTTGAAGTCGGCTCTTTATAGGTCTAATTTATGGAGATGCGAGCCATACGCAAACCTTGATGTCGGTCGCACATCACCATCGCCATCGCATAAGCGCAACATCGTTAAGAATCGATTTCCAAATTGATTCTCATCGAAATGGTACCTTTAGGAGAAAGATCGTTAAACAATTTTTTTTGTCGGGTACAATTTTCCGAAAGGTTTCTTTTGCAAGCGGGCTGCGCTCGGCTTTCAGCGAGTTTCATTCACTTGCAAATTTAATACAGCAAACTAAACTTGGTGAGGGGCATGCACACAGTTTGAGAGAACGAACATCTCGCGCTGTTACTGTTACGTAACGTCGACTGTTGTTTGGCGAACGATTTCCCTGCGTCTCGACGCCTCTATATCACTGTCCATTGTCATGCTCATGTCATTTACCATCGTCTGAATTGTAGGGTCAACTAAATATTAAAAATCTCCAACCGCTCTCGGTCTACTATGTTTTCTTTTTCATTGCTCAGATTTCTCTCTCTTCCCATCGTTGTTTACATTTCACCACTTTTTCATCGTCATATTTATGAAAGTTTTGCTGTCCGGACTACATCTGCATCCGAATACACGACATTATTATGCATTATGAATAATAGCAAAGCGTTGTTCGGATAAGGAAGAGGCGATTGAATGCAACGATTTGACGTGAAGACGACGTTGCCATGTAGTGATGACCGAACTGAGAGTGTGTGAAATTACGATTATTTAATGGAGACGCGAGCGCACATTAATGGCACGTGTTTGCACATCATAATTTAAATAGCCCATAATTCTAACTTCTCGTAAATATTGCAATGAAGTTTATGGTGTGTGTGTGTGTGTGTGCGTGCTGAGATGTGCCCATTACGGTTATGATTTCGCAAATACGCACGTGCCATTCTCGTGTACTACCTTCATTTGCATGTTTAACAATCGAAAATTTCAAAATAGTCTCGGAATTGTGGTAATCGTGTGAAACTTTTAATGCGAGGGAAGCGATGAGGTCAGTTGCCGAGACTTCTTGACATTTTCTATGACAACTGAGTGTCAGTATGACTTGCAAGCGATTTATAGCATTTTCACAGGCAGGCCAGCAACATGAGATGCATGATGCATAATCGCAGGAAACAATCATCTTCTTAATGAATTCGAATGAAATTCCTCCATTGTCAACCATCATCTTCGTTTATAGTATCTCGCGAATAAATTGGGCTTAATTGTCTCCCGCTTAATGATCAGGAGAGCAGGAAATTTAGACGCTCTACTAAGCGATCTAAATGAAACATTCATGATGCGATTCCTCACTGCGCTTCTTGAGATGTGTCCGCGCTCATCTCTCATCATCGACGGTACACCATCGCATATTGTTAATGCATTATTAATTATCGACTCTCTGCTAACTGCATTTTGATGCAT
>JAGGCA010003665.1:466-13401 GCA_022876805.1 Osperalycus tenerphagus | reverse complement strand
GGTCCCTCATCTACCTGGCAAATTTAACGTTTCTAGCTGAACATTTCTAAAAAAATGTCGTTACCGCATCGCGCTTAGGTATATTTACGATCCGATAAGGACGTAATTAGACTGCGATCGGCATGCAAAGTGCCTTATCTGATAAGTCTCGTTAATGCACACTTGAGTTGAGTTTTGTCTTATGTTGTCGATATGCACTTAAAAGTTCTTGTTCGGCACTTCTAAGAACTTGTGTTAGGTGGTGTCACGTGATCGAGGAGGTGTCTCGAGTCAAGTCGCATGACCTGTGTCGCGTCTTCGGCTATTATGTCTGTGATGACCTCGCTAGACTATTAGTTTGCCTGCTCGCTCGGCACCCAAAGCTCGGCACCCATAGCTTGGCATGCAGGACAACACATCATCAGATCAGATGCTCAAGTACCACAAACTGGCGTCTGAATACTCAAAGGTGAGTCGCTCAAACCGGTGACGCGATGCAGTTGCTCCTCATCGACTACTGTTCTCGGTCGTGGCTCATGTAGATGAGAGCGCAAATTACCGTGCTCAAGAAAGCGGTGACCGAAGAGCAGAGCAAGAGTGCCGAGCTGCGCGAAGCCGTCAAGGAGAAGGATCAGTCTGTCAGGAAGATCGAACAAGAAATCGAATGTCTCAACTTTCGCAATCAGCAGCTCACCAAACGAGTCGCTGTCCTGCAAGATGAACTCAACAAGAATAATAATGTCGGCAGCAAGAAATCAAAGGGCAAAGGATTGGCGGCGACAACAGGGAACCAGTCGGACCAGAAGCCGGTCGATTTGTCCGTCCTGGACACCGAGCTGAAGAACAAGATCGCTGAGAATGAGAAACTGCACATGCAAGTGTATACGGCCGAGATCGAGTACACACAGGTGCTCGATGAGCTCAGACGTGAGCTCAAGTCTCTCAAGGCGGAAAACGCCATGAAGGACAAGCACATCGAACAGCTCAAAACCAATGTGACCAGTCTTGTGCAAGAGAAAAACAAAGTCGAACATAAATTGAGTCAATCTAAGAATAACAAAGTGCAAGTCAATCCGGACAGTCCTCCGACTCCCGATGAGGATGTCGCCCAGTTGACGGCATATCTGCGCAAGAGGATCGCCGAACTGACCGATCATCTGGACGCAGCCGACAGCAAGAGTGTCACATTCCATGCCGAATGCACGTCACTGCAGCAAAGACTCGAGATCGCCGAACAGGAGAAGAAGAAGTGCGAAGAACAGTTGGAGGTGGCCTCGAGAAAAATGGACGAGCTGCATGAAGAGTTGCACACGACGGTGAAGAACTACGAGACGCAGTTGAATACAATGAGCGAGCATCTGGCACACATGAACGACATGTTGGCTGCTCAAAAGGACGAGATTGACGCCCTCAGGATGAGTGTAATGTAATAAAGATGTTTTTCTTCTGTAAATGATGTGCATTTAAAAATAAATGGCAATATTTCCGTAGCACGTCAACAAATGGCAATATTCTTGGAACAACCAACTACATATCATTTGCAAGCGTATCGGGGAGTCGAAAAAAACGCCTCTTTAATGATCCGTTTAATTGCAAGAATATAACCAAATATTCATATTTATAAATCGTTCAGTGTGTATTAAGATTCAGATTCAGATTAAGCAATTGCATCCAGAATTGACGATTTCGTCGCATCCACTCCAGACTGTTGGCCCAGCTCGTTGCATAGTTCGACGTGCTCATCGGAGGAAACAGACATTGTGCGAGAGACGATGGCAGCTCTTCGTTATGCTCCTCATTGGGCTCAGGAATCTCCTCTTTTGTCTCCGACAGCGACATGCCCAAGAACAAATCAATTTCTTCTTGAGGAATGTCGTTCTCATCATCGCTCGAATCGACTGCTTTCGCCGCAATTTCCGCGCTGCTTGCTGGTGATTCCTTATCGTCATCTTTTTGAGGAACATCTTCTTGGGTAACCGAAGTCACACTCACACTGTCGGCACCGTTCTCATCGTCCTCGACACAACCTTCGAGCGATGCCAAACCTTTCCATAAGTCATTGGGTAGCGGAGATGGAAGTTCATCAACTTTCAACTTGCATGCATCAATGATTTCTTGCAGTTGCTGGAATTCTCTTCCTTCCGTTGCAAGCGTGATGGCGATGCCTTTCGATCCTGGAATGCAAATAAGTGTCACTATTAGCATTGATATCGACGAAAGCACACGTCCGTAGCACATCAGTCACTCGCTTTACCAAATCTTCCAGCCCGGCCGATACGGTGCAAGTACGTGTGTCCATCGAGAGGCACATCCATATTAATGACCAGATTGACATTCTCGGCATCAATACCTCGCGATATGACATCAGTGGAGATCAAAATTCGGCATTGAAACTTCTTCAATTTATTGTAAGCTTTGAGTCGTTCCTGCTGATTCAAATCCGAGCAGATATACGCCGTCGGCCACCCTTTGCGCTCGAGCTTGTCGCACAGGCTACGTGCTCTGTAAGCAGAAAACGATATTCAGAGCATGAGAAATACATTGACACGAGAATTAGCGCGCGTACCTGGTCTGGTAATTGGAAAAAAGTACAGCCTGAGAGAACGAGACATTCTGCAGAATGTTGATGACAGGATCTACTTTGAGGTCCAAGGACAAGTGCGGCACGCTGTGATATGGTGTGATCAAATAATACTGAGCGATTCCGATCAGAGCCGGATTATCGGCGTCGAGCCGGACGAACGCTGGATTGAGCATGTAACGCGACAGGAACTCGGCCAAATTGTTGGTGAAAGTGGCACTGGTGGCGATCATCTGCTTGTTCTGTGGCAGCTTGACATAAATGTCATTAATCTGCGTCTTAAAATTCTCATCCATCAGCTTGTCAGCTTCATCAAGCACCAGCAAGCGTACCGCGCTGGTCTTGAGTACTTTCAACTCGATCAACTGCTTGATCCTGCCAGGTGTACCCACAGCGATCTGGCAGTCCTTCTTCTCTCTGTCATTTTTGACATTTGTACCACCGATGAACGTCTCACAGGACAGACCTTCAACGGCGCAGCCAATCGACGTGATCACCTCAGATATCTGGACAGCGATCTCCCTCGTGTGTGCCAGTACCAGGACTTGGGTGGCGGTCGACTGTTGTTGCAGTGACTCGAGCGCGACCACCGTGAAGACGCAGGTCTTGCCCGTGCCCGATTTGGCCTGAACGACCAGATCGATGCCACATCTGCCCAGAGGAATGGCCTGCAACTGGATCGGTGACGGCTTGATGAATCCGCACTGCGTCAGACCCTTGACAACGTTCTGTTTCAATTGGAGGGACTTGAAGTCGGCCTCGTCGCTTGACGCCACGTCCTCCGATCGCCAGATCGCCTCGTCCAGAATGTCGTGCGCGATGTAGTTCATCATTGCGCGATCAATGTTGTCATGTTGATGCTGTTGATTGTCGGTCGGTTAATTATGCGACTCTTAGCAGAATTGGTTGATCGTCAGTCATCTGATTGTAACTTTCCAACTTGCCTCGTGGTTCTGTTTTGTCGCGCGCAATCGACATGCGTCGAACGACGAACGCCTAGCGCCAAGTTCGATCTCCAAAAACACTTTTCAGCCATTCAACGCTGTTTATTAACTAATTGGAGTCTGAGTTACACAGATTGGCATTAATGTTAAGCTCTTCGAGTATATCGGACCGATTCAGACTGGAGGCGATGTCTTCAGCAGATTCACCATACTCGTTGCGATGTGCCATATTCTGGACACGAGCTTCTCTTAGCAGATACCGAACGACTTCCAAGCGATTGCACTCGACGGCCTGTCCAGAGATACGAACAAGTTAATCATTTTGACACAAACTGAGAGCGATAAATGCTTACCACTTGGAGAGCTGTTCTGCCGCTAGAATCGATTTCGTTTAGAGTGGCACCAGCAAGATGGCAAGACTTTAACCTAATCACGTCACCTTTCGCTGCGGCCCTGTTAAATAAATACATCCATAATTACTAAGTTATTATTCCGTGACAAAGTAACCAGTTTTTACGATGTGATGATGTCGCCAATGACAATTGACGGTATGTGTAGGTAAGCGCCTGTTTGACGCAATAGTGTAATGATCTCCGGGCTGTCCTGTCTGACGGCGACAAGGAGCGGTGTTTGTTGGAGACTGTCTTGAGCGTGCACCGATGCGCCTTGACTAAGCAGATACTCGACGATCTCCAGGTTGCCCTTCGCGGTGGCCAAATGAAGAGGTGTCCGCATGTCGTAGTCCGGGATGGACAGGTCGGTGCTCATCTCGCGCATCTTCTTCAGGCCATCGAGATCACCCTTCGCTGCCATCGCGCATGCAACAGCAGGGTAGAGAGATGACCGAAGTGCGTCCACTTCCTCAGAGGAAGACACTCGCAGCGTCTCTGCTACTGCGCGCAGCAGTTCCAGATCTTCGAAACTCCTTTCTTTATAGACGGTGAGCTCACCACACAAGTTCGTTTGGATCATCTGCAGAAAAATTAAAAATAATTAAGCACACACATAGTTATGGGCAGACTTCACAGGTACCTTTCTCTTTGTCTCAAAATTCCATTCACTCTTACTCAAGACGTATGCTAGCTTGGTGAGCGCGGCTTCGGGCGTCATGTCAAAGCCCGGAATGACACCTGCCTCGTAGAGCGCCTAATCGGAAATACACGTTAATAGAAGGTGAAGCAAGGTAATTATAACCGCTCATGTTTCCGGCAAATTTACCAGAATAACCCTCTGTATGTAAGAATATTCTACTGACTTCTGTACTTACATTACCGGTCTCATAAGCCACACTGACGCTGCCATTTCTGCACTGTGTGATGTTCACAATGAGTACCTTTTTACTAGCGTCTTTCAATGCTTCCATAATGTCGGTTCGATAGCTGGGCGCGTTGCCTGCACCGTACTGCAAGGATCAGAGAATCGATATCAGTTTGGAATAATTAGTTTGCTAACTTCATGTAATTAGTACCGTTTGCAGCACAGTTCCTTCAGTTGGTGGCTGAAGGAATGAACGCACCTGGAAAAACCGGTGATTAGATAGGAATGGTCAACGTGCATAGCTGTGCTCTCCCAGAATTACCTGAAATTTATTATTAATTCGTGAACACTTGATCATTAAATTAATAGCTGTGCATTCAAGTGTTGGCGAGTTATGAAGAAATTTCAGATAATTCTGGGATAGGTCTGTGCAAAGAGTGTTACCATATAAACAATTTGAACACTTTCGAGACAAAATAATTTATGTATGTACAAGTATTTCAATGGTACGCTTCCACGTACTGTTTCGACTGTGATGCTGGGGAATAATCTCAAGAGTCCGACATTGCGACTCAGCTTGGAATGAACTTGTAACTTGGCAATATTCTTAGATCGGTGAATGTTCTGCCAGTTAACTACACAGCGAACAACACAATTAAACAATTGAACAGCAACTGACTCAAGGAGGAAACGGACACACCTTCAATTTTAACGCCGATGTTAGCCAGGGCCGGCATATTGGGACTTTCGAAAGCTGTATGTGAAATTTGAATAAGAAAACGATCACTGTGCTGGAATTTTAATATCAATAATTACTAATATTACCGTACCCGTTAGGTGACAAGCGGACGCTTTGCTGGTACGATTTCCGCGAAAGAGTTTGTGATTGAACAGAATGGTAACTTCGGGAATGCAATAATTTCCAGCGATGATGAGCGCGTTGACGAAGTTATCGCGGCCGTCACTGCGGACCTGGAAGGGTATTAATTATAAAATTATAAGAGGGTATATGGGGAGTAAGGTGGTGTTGTATGTGAGATCTACAATTTTAGTTCAAGTAGAAAATGTGAAAGTGAAATCTCTTTCCGTAGATTAAGGTAGGTGTGATGTTATGTGATGGAGAGTAATATGAAGTGAATGTATATCAAGGTAGTGGCCTACTACTAGTGGGCTTATAAATAAATGTTGCATAGGGAAGACGACCTCGAATATTGGCATTTGCGAGCCCGTGATGACCACAGATTTGCCGAGGTTTTCGAGCATGAAAGAGAGTGCGGATGCTGTGTAGGCCATAGTATCAGTTCCGTGTAGGATAACAAAGCCATTGACCACTTCGTATGAACTCTAAATAAGAACAAGTTGCCATTGCAATTGGAACGGCAGGTCCTCTGATTCACGCTACCTGAATGTCGCGCGCGATGTGAATCCAGTCTGAAAAGTAACAAGTTCCGATCATCTGCGTAACTTACAATTGTAAGTGATGGACGTGCTCCTACAAGCGTATTTTACACACCCTTTTCCGTCATGTTGCTGGAATCTAACAACGGGTCGTATTCGTAAATCGTGTAAACGATTCGTGATGATTCGTTTGTTTCGCTACAGATAATGAGGTTTATGAGTGTAATTAATTAACGCAGTTGTATGATGACATGACGTGAAAGTTAAGTCACGCGCGTGTTTGATAGCAGAGCGGTATTATGAAGTCTGACAAGAGAAAGTTTCTTACGGAAGGACAAGTGGCGATTTTCGTTCGGGAAGATGCAAGGAAGCTGCGTATTGTTGGTCGTGTAGCTGTGGGTAGGAACGTAACCTGTCAGACAGGATGCCCGGAACTGGTTCGTACACTGGATAAGAATCAATCAAAATACGGGGAAGAGTGCATTTTGATCAGCACAAAACAAACTGTAACGCATTCAACAGATTCCGATGAGCAGGACTTACTTCCTTTCTCGCTCCGGATCATGCCAATTGTTCCGCCGACGTAGAGCACCAACACCTTGGCCTCTTTCTCAAGATAGCCGAGCGACTGCAGATCGGTCTTCTGCAGAGTCTTGGGCAAATACAATGGATCGGTAGTGGGTGATCTCGACACCTGGGTTCGGACCCGACGCGGCATCCTTTCCATGTCGACACCTTTGCATCCGGTCAGATCGAGTTCTCTGAAATGATGCTCGACACTGTCTTCCGCTGACATTTTGAGCTAGACAATTTTCACTATTGCACAGCACGCCGTGTTCCGTTTTCTCTCTTCACGCGTCACGTCTGTGGCGCGCTGCGAGTTTGCGTGCCAGCGGGTGGGCCAAATGCCAAATCTAAGGCGTTAATTAGTTCCATTAATCTAACACGTGACAAACAACAGTTGAAGTGACAAGTTGATAACAATTCCAATCTTGAGAAATTTGTTTTTATTTTGCTGGTCGGACGTCCCGTTGAACAGAGTGTGTTGCGCAGCGGTAACGTGCATGGTAAGTCGAAAGTTGATTGATCAATCACGGAATATCGAACCGTCAGGACAAGCGGACATGGAAGCACGACTACAATTTCGCATATATTAAATATTTAAAACAAATGCATTGGTTGAGTAGAAGTGAAAAGGGGCGCCCACCATCGTGACACCTCAAACGAATAAATTAACACAATTCCAAAGTTAATTAAAACAAAAACATCATTAAAAAGAGATAATAATCGACATCATGATAGTGGCAATACTGTACTCAGTGTGTGTGTTGTCACTCGATCTTCATTCAAATTGTGGTTCGTGGTGGTGGTAGTGGTCGAATTGCTGCAGTTAAAAACATCAACATCAACAGCGTGAAGGCCGTGTCATAGTCATCATCATGATAAATGGCAATAATGGTAAATCGTAATCGTTTCATTAAGTAAATAGTGCGGAGGTGAAGATACGTCCAATAGGTTCACTTAAGTAACGTTGCGTACTTAAAAACAATACTATTACACGATTATTAACAACGTGCTTTGTCATATTCAATCAATTAACAATCAATCTAAAATCACAATAAAATTACTCAATAATTAAATTCTGTTCCGTGCATTAATTAATTTCAGAAAAGCAACGAAAGAAAGTGAGTCCCTTTCGTGATGCGTGCGAAACACGGAGAAATAACATAAAACGTAAAAATATCAAGTGTCAAGTGTGTGGGTGTTGACTATCGAGATGAACGTGATGGTAGCTGGCTGGCTGCCTGTGTACAGTCATTTGCGGTCGGTGATGGCGACTCGTGGCTTGGCGACGGCACCGATTCGATAAGAATGATGTTCACGAGTAACGATTAACAATTTCAACACCATAGAAAGATAAATAGTTAGGTGTGTACAGACTTGTAGTTCAATTCTGTTACTGCAGTCGTGTGTTCGAAACAGTGATGATGTTGTTGTTTGTTGGTGCTTCTTGTAAATGACAGTAACAATTGTACGGGTGCCAAGCGAGAGGCCATGCATAGTGAGTGTTACGCCCACCCACTAGTTAATTGATGTTCGACAGCGAACAAGACGAGCGTACAAAATTTGAACAGAAACTAAAACCAATCAATACACGAATCAGTCAAACGTGATTCAATCAGTCCAGCATCTCACTATCGTGTAAATAACACGGGGAACACAATTTGATTCGATTCAGTTAAGTTCACATTCGTCATCAACAACATAAATTCGTCTCATTAACCAATGAACAATGAATAATCGCAATCAATAGTAACTGAAGTACTCTAATTGCTGAGATCTCTACTTCAGCGGTCAAGTGACTAGAGTTGGACACCGATAAAAATGAGAGCGCCAAACCTGGTAATTAAAATCGGATGGAACCTGATCATGGTATAGTACGAGTCGTTTGATCAGGACGCGAGTGAAGTGTGTTGCGTAATAAAAGTGTGAAGAGCAAAATAACTGATGAGACGTGACGTCAGGTGAATGAGACCTTGCGACGGCAAGTGTTCAAATATGTTGCACATCAGCGTGATTAGATTAATATGGTAATCCCAATTTCTTCAAGTGCCTAACCATTAAATGCAGTTATGTTGGCGGGCCATCACTCGTGAAGCGACTCGGGTTGAAGTGTTCATTTACAAATGAAAATCCTTTAAACTCTTCTTGATTTATTGTTCGCAGCACTTCGGAATTAACCGGTGTCAAGACGGGTTCCTCTTTCGTAAAATCTTGGTCGAAGTTGTTGACGTCGCGCTTCGTTTTCTGAAACAGCAACGTGAACGGTCAGCAAACAAACATGCAGACAGCTTCATTAAAGTGGTCGAGAAACTGACAATTTTCGGCTTGAAAGGTGGCTTCACTTTGCGCGCTTCCAACGCTTCCCAGTCGATGTCTTTGAAAAACGCGTGATTTAAAATTGCTTGTTCGCCACCCTGAGTAGCGACACAACCTAATCGTTTTGCTGAATTCTTTGTCATGAACTGTTGATTAAGTGAAAAAGAGCGATCAGCGTGAATATTGAATTGACCGATTCACTATTGACACGCAGCATGACTCGACGGGTTACTTACTCCTTTGAGTATGGATACGGCCTCTTTGCTGAGCCACACTGGATATAGGACGTCGTCGTGTAAAATGGAATCAAAGAGGTCGTCCTCGTTGTCGGCTTCGAAAGGTGGCTGGCCAGCCATCATTTCGTACATTAGTACACCGAGTGCCCACCAATCCACCGATGGTCCGTACTCCAATTCTTGCAGTATTTCCGGAGCGATATAGTCTGGTGTACCACAGAAAGTGGTGGTTGTTGAACCGTCAAAAATATCTTCTTTGCACATTCCAAAGTCGGCTATTTTGCAATGCCCTTCACTGTCCAATAAAATATTGTCCAGTTTCAAATCCCTGCAGACAAACATTGCAAGTGAATCGCACGGCCATGCATTCGGGTGGTTAGCCAAAACCGTATTACCGGTAAATGACTCCATTGCGATGAAGGAACATGAGAGCTAACGTCACTTCCGCTGCATAGAATCGAGCTCGAGGTTCATCAAACTTGCGAGCTTTTTGTATCTGAAACATCAGGTCGCCACCATTGACGTACTCCATGACGAAGAACAAGCGGTCCTGAAAAGTCAACGTCAAGTCTGTCGAGCTATGAACAAAATGATTTTAGGGGGACCAACCTCGGTCTGAAAACATGAATGAAGAGCTGTCAAGAATGGATGTTTGGCAGACAGCGCCAAAATACGCTTCTCCGTCATCGTGCAGTCGACATCGTCATCTTGGAGAATGACGTCCTTCTTCAGCACCTTCACGGCATAAACTTCCTCAGTTCCTCGAAGCTCGGCCAACATGACCTTTAATTGCAAGGGCAAACATGATTAATTATTAGTGAAATTAATAAATAAGTGATTCGCTGATCACCGCCAGAAATAATGAAAGTCAAGCGACTCACCTTTCCGAAGCTTCCCTTGCCCAGCACCCTGATGAATACAAAGTCGTCGAGTCCGTATTTTCTTGACCTCTTGTCCTTCTCACCAATCGCAGTTGTCGCTCTGTCGAGCACCTGTTGCAGCAACTGGTTCTGAAGCTCTCTATTCGTCGTCCTCGAGTCTTTAAACGAGAGTCGTCCTGTTAGGGACGGCGACTCGCCGGTAATGGCGTGTCGGTTTAATTGGTGTGCTTGGTCGGCAGTGCTTGGCAGCGGAGCTGTTTGCGATCGGTCCGTCGGATATTTCGCTGACGAAAGAAAGAATTACATATAGTGAAATGGCACGTGCGATGAGGGAGGAAAAGTTGCGTTAAGTCTCATGCACGAATATCAGCTTAAGGACGCAGAGCCAACAGACAGATGTAGAGCTAATCTTTGGCAGAGCCCGCGGGCATCCTATCTAATCCTTGCTGTTAGTCGACTGATCGCTGATATTTGCATTCGACGTCTATGCATGCCAGCCGAATAAACATGTCAAAGAAATGAAACGTATTGCTGTCCGCTTTCTGCTTACAGGGCGACTCGGTGACCGACTTTTTCTTCTGCTTCGACTGCTGGTTTATTTTGTCGCTCGATATTCCCAAAGCCATCAAAGTTTCTGCCAACTGCTTCTGATGGTGAGAACAAAAGAGAATAAAATAAAAGAAGAATAAAACCTTATCCTGTTTTTTTATTAACACAAAAGATCTCACTTGGTTCACTCCGCAGTTGTTGGCGACATTTTTCTGGCATCGGCGGTGCACGTTCATACCACAAGCTATGAGCACCAACGAAAATCGAGCGTTAACGAGTGTCCGAAAATGTGTTACACAACCCGTTCACTTACCTTCACACTGCAATCCTTGCCTAAACAAACCGTACAACATCGAGCCGCAGTGATCACAGAATGTTGGCCTTTTGTAATTATGAACAGTGAAACGATGAGGTATGTTTATGCCAAAACCAGTGGTGCGACTAATGGCGACCTGTGTAACAGCGACATGAGACGAATCGTCAGGTGTGTCACTGGCGTGGCATTTCAAGTGACACGACTTGACTCACATCTTCGGTAGTGTCTTTCATGCCCGGGCACTTTGTGACGACGAATTCATGACAGCGCTTATGCAAGACGAGCGTGCATACTGCAATGAAACAAAAGGCAGTGTCAGAAGCATGACTGAATGACTGATTCCTATGGACTGTTCAACGCACCTTGGCATTGGTATCCCTAAAATGGGAACAAAGAGAAATAAAAAATTAATACCCATTCAACGCACAGCAGTGAAGCGGTCACTACTGCATCGGCAGCAATGACACATCGGGAAACCACAAATATATTTGCGTTTTCTACTGTGCACTAACGATAAGCTATTTCTAATTACGATAAAATAAAGCACATTTTCGTGCGTATAACTGCTTTCCTGCTTGCCGATGCCCCAGATGAACTCCTTGCAGTGCGAACAGAAAGTCGGCTGTCTGAGAATGGTGGCCATGAACTTGTGTCCGTTGACCTGATGCACCCTCCTGCGCATAGCGCCGCGTCGCCTGTTGAGCCCCTGTCGTTCCTTGAACTCCTTTGGCTTGGCCGATGAATGGGCGGCATTGTCCCGCGTCTCGCGAAGCTCAACGATGGCATGGATTCGGCCGAACGGCTCGAGGTCGAGCTGCAGGCGAAAAATGTGTTAGAGGTAGATGTATGATGAGTGGGAGATCGAGTGCAGTGGTGCTTACCCAAATGTCCGAGTGCGAGATGCCCTTATTCTTGTGAGAGGTCAGCTCGTCGAAGCTGACCGAACAGTTGGCAACAAAGTCGTCAGGAGGAATGGCGGCGTCGTGGAACACGGTCAGCTGCATAATCTGCGCGTTAGTCACCTCGGCGGTGAAGTATTCGTTCCAGACGGGCCGAAATGTTCTCTGCTTGGTCGACGAGCGATTGATGTGCGTGTCGTCCACGTCGATCGACACGTACCTATCAAAATTGAATGAATGACAAGCAACTATGTGAACATGACACTAACACGAACAAACAGGATCGAACACGTACGGATCGATGAGCATCGTGGGTCCCTTTCCGACCAGAGGGTCCAGACGATGACGGGTCGAGAACTCGGTCGGGCGCAGGTCGAGCGCCTCGCAGACCTTGAGCCGCATCGAGCCCGTGAAGCCTGGCATTATGGCCAGTATACGATGATGCCTCTGCCGATTTCCAGTTCAATTCGGTTCCGGTTCAATTCGATTCGGGTGCGGTGATTCCGGTGATGGTGCGATTCTGGTCACGGGTACGAGACAAGCATGATCGGCGAGTAGAGCACCTCGATGTGGACGAGTGCCGTTCGGTGCTGTTCGGTGGTGATGTCAGACCATCACCGCAGACCATCGACATTGGACATTGATGATCTAGCCTCCATCAGGCGAACACCACATGCGTGGTTCCAGTGCTGCGGTAATGGGTGGGCTGGCGGTGGATCGACTTGACGGCGGGCTGCTCGGTGGCGATTCCAGATGGCGCGACCAACAGATGACAGTGATCTGATTCGACTCGAGCTGAGTCAGTCTTCACTTCATGTCAACACAGTCATCGCGATCTCATCCGTGTCCATCTCCACTTTCATGTCGGTAAGTGAAACCCCTCTCCTGATGTCGGTTCATTATTCCGGCTACCTACTGAGCGCATAGCATTGCCATGTGTCGGCCGTTTCAATGGCCATGGCCAAGTGTCGATTCGGGGTCAAGGTTTGCGGGTGACGAGAGAGCGGCGTGTTGG
>JAGGCA010003663.1:45793-57191 GCA_022876805.1 Osperalycus tenerphagus | reverse complement strand
TCACCTGTCACTTCTCCTTGCTGGCCATGTGTCGCATGAGCTGCGATGTGAGTCTATCAACTTTCTTGACGTCCTGCGCGTATTGAGCCAAGTACATCAAGCACACCTGATTGTCGGTCACCTTCACGACCAGCTTGCCATCGTTGTGACGATACTTCAACACTAGTCGACACTTGGACGGGTCTTCCAGGTAGAGGAGTTCGGCTGCTTTGGCAAATTCGTCCCAGGATGCGATGTAAGGCATATTTTAGATGCAATAAATCGGATGTGGGATGTGGGACGACGACCTCCACAGTCTTCGTCGTCACTCTTCAAGAATTGAGTACTTGGAGTAATCGATTTTCTCAAAACATCAGGATGGTGGCTGGACAGGGCAGCAGATGGCGAGACAATACTCTGTCCTGGTCCTCGACAGTGGCTCTATTTAGAGGTGCTCTTTTTTTACCAAGGGTCAGTAATTTGAGTCAATCCTGCGTACAATGCTCAGTTTCTGGTCTATCTCAGGTCTAGAAGGTCTCCTGGCAAATGTGCACTGCTTGTGCTGCAAAAGAGCTTTGCCGATGACTCGGTCGTCGAGCGCAAGTTGAGTGCCCATTGTCGAGACCAACAAGTTTCCTCACCCGAAATCAGCTCTGTTGAAGAGGGGAGGTCATCGTTTAGTGGCACGGTGGCCACTCCAGTAGATTCTGAGGTCGGTACATGTTCAACTAGTGATATAACACGTACAAAGGCAATCACATTTCCAGATTGTCCAGAATAATGATTAAGACAGCAATTTCGTGGATGTCTTTATGTGTAAATAAGTAAATTCTGTTTCTCTAACTCGCAATGAAATATAAATATAAATACAAGTCTTTAATGCTCGACTAATGAACCATTTCCTATTCGTGAGAAGAACTCGTTTCGGTGCACATGTTGGTATTATCGACATCAAATAGCACTTCCTTGACCTTCTCTGTGAAACGAGTCTGATGGCAGCCGTCCCAATAGACATGGCCACAAAACGAACAAATGTAGAAACAGGACACTTTTTTCACCAGATCGGGATGTAATCCAGAGTAGTTGACAACAGTTCCGCATGGCAGCTGTTCGACCTTACCAATGTAGTACTCCTTGAATCGGTCCGATTTTAGCACAACAAACTTATCACAGTTACATTTCGGACAACGAGTGAAGAGATCTTCATTGGTAACGGTCACGTTATATCGACTGAAAATAATCTTCATCTGCTCGTAACAGTTTACGTTGTTCGGGACTCGAAAACATTTTCCCGGTGCGACAAACATCTTTAGGCGAGCGTAAGGATTTCCGCAGGTGAGAATGATGCGATTTTCGGTCATGGCGATCTTCCCGGCATCTTCGTGATCTTGACTACTTTCAAGGATCGCTACATCGGCTCCTGTGATTCGCAGAACTCTCCCAAGTCCTTGCAACATCGTATCACAAACACAGCGAAACTTGCGAACTGGAGTGGGCTCAAATTCTACCGAGTCCTTCGCATCGGTACTCCCCACGTGTTTAGATTCAGGGACTGGACGAACTTTCTTGATTCTGCCAGTAATGAAGTCTTCAACAAGAACATCAGGATTTAGGCCGACTGACTGGCACTTCACTGTAATCTGCTCGTAAATTTGCAACAGACAAAACGCGTCGAGGGCTGCGTACTTTATCTGGTGATCTCTCAAAGGTCTCCTGGTCCAGTCTGAAAATTGTTCACCCTTGTTCAACTCTTTCCTGGAAGAGAGCAGAGCGCGAGAACTACAAGAAATTGTAAAATTGCCGAAGCAGTGACCTACCCTAGTACCAGGAATGTCATTTTCGAGAGACCTTTCAAATGTTTCCCTTGTGTAAGTCGTTGTTGATCGCAAAACACAGACATGTAGCCAGCGAAAAGGTACTCCAAGAAGTCACCGAGGTCGAGCAGACGAGCGGGTCTCAAGTTTAACGATGAAGAAAACGTGTCTCTAAACACGGACAGATCATTCTTGAAACCGAAGCCAAGCTTGAGAAACTCCTTGGAATTGATCAGTTTGTCACAGAATCGTTGCCAGCACGCGTCGTTCTGAGCCAGTTTGATAGCATCGATAATGTAGCACTTATTTGTGGTCGCCAGTTGAACGATGGAGGTCTTCTGCTTCCTAGTGGAATCTACAAGTGATCCAAGAACTGGCTTCCATTCACAGTCAATGCCAATCACTTTGTCGTTCTACGACAACAGTTTACATGTCAAACTCGAGCAATAACTACATATGACGGACTGAGTACACACTTGTTCAATTTCCCGGATTGCTTCATCAAACTTCTCGACGGTGTCGATCCAGAGAACATTAGTAAGATTCAACTCTAGTTGCAGACCTGAGTTCTCTTCGTCGGCTTTGCTGTCATTAATATCGTCCCAGTCGATAAAGTCGGCACTAAAGAAACATTGTAAGTGTTACTTTAGCGCAATTATTAGATTCTTGTTCTTTACTCTTGTCCTCTAATGCTGTACGGTCTTTCTCGTTCGGGAATGCGAAAACGGTTGGCCCATTTTCTAGCCTCCGAATAGTCGGCATTGCAAATGAGCAACTGAATTAGCTCACGCCGCAAATCGTTATCATTGCCGACAGTGTCCTCGACAAGATCATCCCAAGACTCTCCCGACAAAGTTTTCTGAAAAACATTCGAAGCTGATAAGTCTCCAGATACGAATAAGCAAGCTGCTGACTACCTCGACGAATCTCTTGTAAATCAGGTAACCAATTGCTTTCATTCTTCTTTCCTTTGAAGCATTTGGACACAGTGTTGGGTCGAGGTCGAGTTCCTTGCAGAGTCGAGCAATCAATTTGACCAGAGCACGTTTCATAAGCTTGTCGTGTCTCACATTCGGCACATTCTGTATCAGATGCTCAACTCTGACGCGGTCTTTGCACAATGAGTCCAAATAAACGAGAAATGAATTAGCAGTAGATCGATCATCTTTGATGTAATCTTCCATGACATTCACTTTGTCTTGCAAGAACAGAGGTACGACGATATCTTCTAGTTCGAAACGACCTTGCAGCTTCAGTTTGGTGACAATGACACCAGCTTCCTGGTACTGATGCCCAGACAGCAGCTCGTGGACAACCCCTACCAGGTCTTCAGCGGGAACTTTCTGGACTTCGTAAACATCGCACATCAACTCGACCCACGTCTTTCCTTTCTTGGTCAGTGCAAATTTCAGCGCATTCAGGCGAGATGCATCCGAGATATGAACGTTTCTTATGCCACGCAATTTCAAATGGTTACCCAGTTCAGTTACTACATTAAAGTGCAAACCATTCGTCAATCGTCCTGGCCTCGGTTCCGTGAGAAAATCCAGCAGAACGAGAGTTCGTTGTAAAACCTTGTCACAATCTTTGTCGAAGAATTGAGACAGAAGTTGCCGGAATTCCTGTCGATTCGGTTCGGCGAAAGCTTCTTGAATTGGTCGACGCCAACTGGCGATTTCCTCCATCGTCCCGGATCTGCTAAACGAAACAAGAGCAGAAAACCGAAATGAGTGCCAGTCACACGGAACTAATTCGACATCAAATTAATGCAATCACAAGTAATTTATTAAGGAATGATTAGAGCCAAACATCCTGCAAATATCGTTTATCAGCTTGCCGATCTCTAAGGTATTTAACAGCATTTTCACGATTCATTCGTCCTTTCGACTCAAAAACATCGACAAATGCGTTAAATACGTCAACAGACATCATCTTAACATCCCCACAGATATAGATCATTGCGTTCTGGTGCATGATTAACTGATATAATTCGCTCGCATTCTGACGAATAAGATCCTGCACGTATTTCGGTGCACCTTCTTCGCTCTCACGCGAAAAACAAACAAAATGTTTAGTGAGAATGCCTTCTGATACGAAATTCTGAATTTCCTGCTCATAAATGTAATCCTGATTAGAATAACGACAACCGAAGAACAACCAAACTTCGCCAATCGGCTTCGAAAAACTTTTCGCGTATCGCAAATGCTCCAGGAATCCGATGAAAGGAGAAACTCCTGTCCCCGGTCCAACGAGGATTAATGGAGTGGTCAAATTGGATGGCAATTTGAAAAATGGATTCTTGCGTCTGAAAGCTTTCAGAGTAGCCAACGGCGCTTCATTATCGGAGATAGTCATCTTAGCGAACAATTCTTCTGGAGATATTCCTCCTGCACGCTCGACAAACAGTCTGTGCACAGTTCCGGTGAAGAGACCTTCAAGTTGCGTTGAAATACGTGAACAAATGTCTTCTAGCTTGACTACGGTGAAAGCCGCTTTGAACTGTTTGTCGGACACTGTAACGGGCGAGTTGACTACCGAATAATAACGTGGCACGAAGCAGGGAACCGTGGCAAGAAGCACTTCAAGAGTTGGCTTGCAGGAAGTGAATGTCTCGAGGATATCGAGTACAGTCACGTTTTGACTTCGAATGTGTTTGTTATAGTCTTCGGCACCTTCTCGACTACTGAGTTCAAGCAATCTTCTCTTGTGTGCTTCATCCGAACACGATTCAGCCAAATGTCTCAGGCAGTTCTTCTTCGGCACTGATCTAATTTCCAAGTAATATTTCAGCAAGTCCCGCAGGGTGCAAGTTTTCGGCAGATGAGACAGAACGTTTGCATCAATCTTGCACGACTTGTCAATCTTCGATTCCAAATCGAGAATACGAGCCAATTCCAGAACTTCTTCATTTCGATTGCCGCAAATGAAGCCGAACGAATCACCAGGCTCGTATCTCACGTCTCCATTCTGGATGGTGAAAAGCGCTTCCAAGACAATCTTTTCATCACTTTGAGATGGCAAAACGGCGTGCTTGGACAAGCATCTCAGACGAGTAATTGCCGCATCGAAGATGGTTGAGTCCATAACGGGGAGCTTGGAGAAATGGAACTCTTGCTCGGCATCAGTGCAACTGACATCGTGTTCGTCATTGATAGTAATTCTGACATTGTTGACTCTGCTCGATAGCAATGGCAACGTTAGCTGAGTCGCTTCACTTAATGGAGGAATCGAAACGAGGAGACTGCTTTTTTTCGCTGATGAATCTCCGTCACCAACCATGCCAACAAACGTCGTCTTGGCCACGTTTTCCACAGAATAAGCGCCGAAATGGTTAAGTAAAGCAGGAATCAGACCATCGATCCACGGTTCGACACCGATCTCGAGTCCAACGGCGTCGTCGCCAAATCCACTCTCATAAATTCGTCGTGCTCCCAACTCTTGGAGCCGTCGATCTAAATCGTGACCAAAATTAGCGAATCGATTGTAATTGGAGTCTCCGAGGCCGAGCAGACAGTAGGAAATGTGCGTGAGGTACGTATTAAGAGGCAACGTTCGCTTCTTGATGCGTCTCCAGAACTTGAGGGCGTTGTCGGGCGGCTCTCCCTCGCCGGTGGTCGACACGACGAAGACGATGGCAGCTTCTTCCTCGATGGAGAAGTGCTTGCCAATCTGTTCGAGGGCGTACCTGGCAATCGAGACCCGGTTAGCGGTGTTCGGTACGACGTCCTCGAGGCACTTCTCGTAGACCTGCTCACTGATGGCTTTCGCTTGTCCGGTTTGCGACCCGTGCAAGATCAGCAGCTTGTCTTCTTTCATTCCCTGGTAGAGAAGCCAAGCAACTATCCTAGCGGGAACCACTCACCTGGTTGCAATCGCAGTTGGAAGAGCTTCTTGGCAATCACTTAAATAGTTCTGCCTGCAATTATTCTCGACAACTTCCTCCTTGAGTTCCATGCACGTGACTGCAAGTTGCGCGCGAATGCCGAACTGCTTCGGTTGCAGGATCAGTTCCACGTTCAACAATTCGTTTACGAGGACAAGACTAATCGAGAATTCAAACGACAAGAGCCAAGTCGAGTTTCCACAAAATTGCATCAACAGATACAGACTGCCCTGGAGGAACATTCAACGATGGCCGCTAAAGTGGAAGATGGCAGTAATGCGGTGCCCGATCTGCTCAACTCAAATCTCTTCGCCATGAGTCTGGTTGTGATCCGCAGGCGATTGGCTCCAATATTGCTCTACTGCGCTCTCAGCTCATGGCTGTTGGCAGTCTTCCTGCTTATCAAATGCACCTATTGCTCGAGTATTGCAGACATGATGATGAACAAGAGGAAGAGCGGCATCAAGCCGAAAAAAGTCTGGCCACGCGATTTCGAGGAATCAGTAGAATCAAGGAAACCAGTGAAGGCATCGAGAAAGCCGCCGTTAATCGAAACCGAGACACCATTCGAAGTGTCAATCCCGAAATTGGCTGCTGCTGTTGGGAAACCTTCATCGGAGAAAAGAATCGACTGTAGCCAGCTCCGAAAAGACGATTTGGACGAGTTTAGAAAGTACATGGAGCAGAATAAACGAGGTGCTGAAGCGACTGTGAGACCGAGCATTGACTGGGAAAATAAACGAAATGACAACGGCAATCGAAAGAAAGACAAGAAGCATTTCTTCGAGATTTTCCAAAGAAAGCGATCATGACTCGAGAAGTTCCTCAAATTCTGAATAAAGTTTATTGACAATAAAGACACACTTTTCCTACCTTATCAAATAACTGAAATTCGTTATGCGATTTGGGCTAAAAATCAGTGACTCGTCCCTTCCTCTCCCAGTCTCCATATCGCGTTGGTTCAGGTCCTGTCGGTCCACCGATTTCGCCCGTATCCGGATTTGTGGCGTCTGGAAACCGAGCGAATGGATCTGGTATCGATGCCTCAACTTCTGAGCTCTGACCATCTATCTCCTTCTTCTTCTCCTTCTTGGGCGTCCTGTCGAGTCTTCCGAGTGGAGTGTTGGGATGATGACTGATCTCGAATTTCGACTTCGGTAACGATGGTTCAGTTTCGCTCTTCGTCGATCCACCTTCGCTATGCCATCGGGTCGAGACAGTGTTGAACAAATTGTAGAGTGTCGTAGAAGAGCAGCGGTGATCAAGGTTGGTTGGAGACGAAGCAATTCTACGAAAATTGACGGCAACGAAACTGGAAATATTCATAATTAGTTTCCGTTGGTAGCCAGGAAGAGTTGAATGGTGGGTCAGTTGGAGGTAATTGGCAGAGCGCATGAAGACATTGGAGTAACATCGAAGGTTGAAAAGGCGTAATTGGGCATGGCTGGAGGTGAGAAAGAGAGGTAAGAGCGTTGAGGAGATGAAAGGTGAGTGGAATTGTACCTAATCGTTGGTCGAATTGGTGCACGTGACAGAGTCACGAATGCCGAGACGCGACTCGTTGGCGCCCCGAAACCGGCACCGAGAACGTTTTTCTCCGCCATGACCATCATCGTCCAATCTCCCTCCTACATGTCGTCGGCACCTCATCAGCAAGTGAACAGCGGGGCGCAGAGTGGCGACGCGGCCACCGTCAGTGTGTCGCGAGTCGATGTGCCCAACGTGTCGATGGCCAGCAACGCGACCAACGTCGAGAGCGCTTCGTTTGTCGTTGAAAAACATCTGCAGACCGACAGTAATTTCACGCAACTGGTCGATCTGTTGAGAGCATCGTCCGGTGAGTGACATCGTGTCATTGTTGATCAGCATCCTTATTTAACATTCCCCATCTTTCAGCGTGTCCCACGGTGAGCGGTCTGCAGGACGCCGACTATCCGAATCTGCACGAGTATGGCACAACTCTACGACAGCTTTCGCTGACCAGTCCGTTCACTCTGGTTCCGCTACCTCCAGAGTTGGTCGAGCAATTCGGCAACATGCAACAGAACTGCGAGATGGGCCTTTTCACGGAGATATCGCGCGCCTGGCTCTCCATCGACAGCAACATCTTTCTCTGGGCATACGATAATGCGAGCGACGTCGCCTATTATGATGGCCTGAGCGAGACCATTCTCGGTGTGGGTCTCGTCAGACCAAAGCCTGGTATGCTTTCGCACAGAAGGAGATGTTGGTCGCTTGCTAACACTACTCGTGTTCACTTTTCAGGGGTCTTCAAAGCTCATATCCGGTACCTTTTGGTGCTAACCACTGCTGTCGAGATTTCTTTACTCGGCGTCACTTTCAGCGGTGACGACCAGCAGTCTGGCCACGAGTCTGGCGATATTTTACTCGTACCCGATGCGATATTTTGTATCCCGACTGACAACGTCGTGATGGCAGTTATTGCGGGAACGGCAGACGGTCGAATATTTCTAGGCGGTAAAGATGGTTGTCTATATGAAATCGTTTACCAAGCTGAGGAGGGTTGGTTCAGTAGGAAATGTCGCAAGATTAACCATTCAACGAGCACCTTGTCATTCCTTATCCCATCGTTTCTGAGCTTCTCGCAACAAGGTAAGGTAGCTGCACTTTCAGTGCTTCCTTAATCTACGTTGTAAATATAATTTCTGGTGATTTTTTTCAGATTCCATATCGCAAATCGAAATTGACAACAGCCGGCACATATTGTACACGCGCTCGGAGAAAGGAAACATCGAAATGTACGATCTCGGCGCAAATGGACAAAGTCTAACGCGAGTTGCTGGAAAGACCCTAAACTCGATTGTTCAACAAGCGGCGTACGTCGCACGCACTATCGATGCCAACAATTTCAAGCCCATCGTCAGCATCACTGCCATGGAGCAGACCGAATCGATCCACTTGAATCTACTGGCTGTTACGCAATCAGGAGTTCGCCTCTACTTTTCTACCACGTCACTGGCTTCACCCAATCAGCAACCACATTCCCTCAACTTGGTCCACATTCGCTTACCACCCGGCTTTACAGCATCGTCCGCACCGCAGAGACCAAGTTCAGTGCACGATGTCTTCTACAAGCGCGGAACGCTCATCTTAACTGCTTCACAGTCGGATGACAAGGACGTTTTATGGGCAATGAACAACGATTCATTCGCGTATGAACAGATCCTGGTGGAGCTACACTCGGTTGTTCCACTCAACAGTCGTGTTTGGCGAATTGCAGAAGAAGTCAAACCTCTCCCAGTAAAGCCTTACAGCTCGGTCGTGTTGAAAGATCAGAGGGTGATCGCCGTAGAGCCACCATTGGTGGTCACCCAGCACCTCGAGGAACCGCGCAAGTTTGTGTTCCTTTCGTCACAAGGAGTTCACATAACTTTCAAGCAGCGGCCTGTTGATCATCTTCGTCAATTGCTGGTGGACAACCACGGAGTTGAGAACGAAGCCGTGAGAGCATTTTTCACTTTCTTGAAAGACGTAGAAGCGTGTGCAACAGCTCTCGTCCTGGCCTGTTCGTCGAAGTCTCCACAAGACAAGCAAATCGCAGATTGGGCTACGTTAGCGTTTTTCCGCTATGGTGGCGAGCCGCGAATACATTACCAGTCGCAGAGCCAACCGGGTCAGCAGCATATGCAAATTCCTCAGGCAAGTTCGCCGATGCCACATCAGATATCGACGCCTCTCTCCTCTCCGAGTCATCAGCCGTCGTTTCCAACAATTCCGTCTCCGATCGCTTCGCCATACCTGCAAACTACTACTACTAGCTTCCCTTCAACTTACCCTGCGATTCAGGGTTCGCCGCAGTTCGCCACCGCGTCACCACCGAATGTCGCTGGAATTCATTATTCGAACAGACACGAAGCTGTTTATCTGTACTTTTCGCGTATCGTCCGACCGATTTGGCTACTGAACGTTGTGGATCCCCAAAGCGTAATGACAACTGATGGAGTGAAAGAATGTTTGACGAATTCGATAGCGGTCACTGAAGTCAGCTTTTATCTTACCAAACTTTCTGATTTGAAGCAATTTCTAATCAATACGGTTCAGTTTTCTCCGAATGGTGGTCCGTCATATTTAAGCCAGCGCCTGCAGAGACAGTACACCCGCCAAGGTTCTGAGGCCGCTGTGACTCCATCGACTGATGCCGATGCTGAAGCTTACGAACGCAGTTCACTGTTCAACTTGGTGTGTCTGCTAAGCCATTGTGTCGAAGTTTTGAGTTTATACAAGCTTCTCTGCGAGCATCAGTTTTATGCGGTATGCACCAATCTGCCCGTTGATCGTCAAGCTCAACTGAAGTCGATGTCATTTCGAGATCTCGTCATTTTTGGTGGCGAAATAACGACAATGTTGGCGAGCTCAATGGTGAGACGGTACATCGATGACAACGCTACAACCGATGCCATTAGCCGAAGACTTCATGAACTATGTCCATCTGTATACAAGCAGGAGAACGCACTGCACGCCAAAGCGCATGAAACTGTTCTCAAGGCAAAGGCGACAGCTAACAAGAATGAGAGAGAGACGTTGATTAACGAAGCCCTTCAACTATTTAAGCGAATTGGCCCCAGAATCAATTTACCGGCTGCTTGTGAATTATTTCGGTCAGCTCAGGCCAACAAGCAGATTGTCGAGCTCTGTCTACTCACAGCCGAGAAACGGGATCCACAAAATTTCGCACTATATCACTATCGCGGTGGACAGGCATTCGATGATCAACAGGGACAATCGGCATACTCGTCTCGCATGGAATGCTATTCGAACATACTTGAGACGTACGATCGGTTGATGATGCAGAGTAAGGCACTCCTGCCGTCGACTGTCCTGCAAGGAGGACAACAGCAAGCGAAGCCGCAAGAAGCCGGTTTGACTCCGATGACGAGTGAAGAAGCGAAGCAAGCTGCAGAGGAAATTTTCAAATTGGCCATCAGTTCGAAGGATGAACTGTTTCACATCACGCTCTACAACTGGTTGTATGATCATCAGCAGAGCGACAAGTTGTTGAACATTCAGTCGCCTTATCTGGAAGCGTATCTGAAACAGAAGACGTCCATCTACACGGAATCAGTCGCTCTGATGGATTTGTTGTGGATGTATTACGAACGAAATAACTTGTTTGGTGCTGCCGCTCAAATTCTTAACAAACTTGCCGAGCGACGAAGTCCGGACATCAACTTGCATCAGCGAATCGAGTACTTATCGCGAGCAATCGTCTGCATGAAGAGTTCTGACAAGCAATTGTTCATCGCTGACGTGGTACAGCCAACTTCGGGAGAATTTTTGCATGAGCTTGAAGAGAAGATGGAAGTGGCACGAATCCAACTCGACCTCATGGAACAGATCAAACAATTTCCGGACTCGCCAACTGTTCAAGAGGCCATTAACAAGCTCAACAGCGATCTGCTCGACATAACTCAACTTTATGAAGAATTCGCGGATCGCTTCAACTTGCCGGAATGTCAGCTGTCCATCATTTACTGCGCTGGCCACTATGATCCGACACTGATCGAAACTCTCTGGCAGAACATTATCGACAAACAGTTGCGCTCGATCGCATCGAAGCCGCCCGAAACACAGAGAGTGATGCTCAGCAAGAAAATCAAGTCGCTCGCTCAAATATACATACCATCAGATCGATATTTCCCTAGCAGTGAGTGCATCGATATGCATCTCGCTGGTCAATGAATACTCACAAATTCAATGCCTT